>OX155903.1:11782103-12092103 GCA_944588485.1 Phosphuga atrata | reverse complement strand
ATAAAAAATTTAAATACATAGAAGACATATTTTGAAGGTCTTTTGAACCCTATAGTCCCATATTGGAAGAAACAGAAATTGCAATAAAAAAATTGAAGAACAAAAAAGCATTTGGAAGAGATACAATCCCAACAGAATGATTACAAAAGTGAGGGAGAGAATTGCATAAAACAATTAATCAACTCCTTCTTCATAAATAGCTAAATTAAAGTGACCACATTTTCAATGTGACAAATCGGGACAAATGGGACGAAATGAGAATTATAATTTAGTTATGAAAGCATACCGTTAATTTAAAAAAAATGTATTTTATTGTATACATACATATATCGTCTATAAATATACAAAAATGTATTTATTATTACAGGTTTCCTCAGCTGAGCTGGTAATTAGCGTATACCTCGGGTTTTTGCAAAAGGTAGGCTCATGTTTGTTCTGTTTATTGTTGTCTATAAATGAACTTTATATGTAAATTATTCTTAGGTGTCGTCGTTGAGGACCTTGCGTACAATACCACAGGTATATATTATTACAGAACGCTGCATGTTCTTATATATTCTCATAAATATGGTTAGATACTTCTATCTGTTTCAGATTTTCCTAAAAGGCTTTTGGAATCTCACCGGTTGAGCCAATTACAATGTATACCACCATTACTTTATCCTGGCGCCATATCAATCGTCTTTGTGGTTAAAATGTGCTATAAACAATCACTTGAAATGACATGTATAGGCACCCCACCGTACGCATTATGCGCATGCGCATAGGGGGCAAAACAAAGGCGTAGGGAAAATAAATTTGAAGGGGGTATGTTGTCTTGTTTTATCTTCCCGCTTCGCGGCGGACAACCTAATCTAACCAAGGTAAAACCAACGGTCCTTGCCACTTTGTCCTACATTGGACCGAGAATTCGCGCTGCCGCGCGTATGTTGTCTTGATTTATCTTCCCGCTTCGCGGCGGACAACCTAATCTAACCTAGGTAAAACCAACGGTCCTTGCCACTTTGTTCCACATTGGACCGAGAGTTCGCGCTGCCGCGCGTATGTTGTCTTGATTTATCTTCCCGCTTCGCGGCGGACAACCTAATCTAACCAAGGTAAAACCAACCGTCCTTGCCACTTTGTCCTACATTGGACCGAGAGTTCGCGCTGCCGCGCGTATGTTGTCTTGATTTATCTTCCCGCTTCGCGGCGGACAACCTAATCTAACCAAGGTAAAACCAACGGTCCTTGCCACTTTGTATTGCATGAAGTAAACTAAACTTGGAATTCGTAACCTTAAATAAAAATGCGTACCCAACGGTTTACGCGCCACTGGAGGTTTTCTGTCAATTTCCGTTGGAAAACCCACCAATGCGCATGCGCAGAAATCGTACGGTGGGTTGCATGCACATGTCATTTCAAGAGATTGTTTATAGCACATTTTAACCGTCTTTGTTTGTTAGAGAGTATTTATCAAGTTTTTTTTTATTTTTAGCTTGGAGGTTTGCAACATTGGGTATGGAGATATCAAATATCAATAAGGTAGGTGTATTTCCTCGATTTATCGGTTAAGATTATATCTGGTGTCTTATGCGGCATAGTTTTATCTGTTATTATCTCACGATTCCAATGAATTTAAATAAGACCATTTTCAGTGACATTCAAGGGATACTATTTGTAGAAAGGGTCTTTCTCTACTTCGGGATAAATTAGTTTGCATAATTGCTGGTGCAATATTTTTGCGACATTATCATGTCTTCTCGTGTATTCTGTTGTGGCAAGTGAAGGACATGCACTTGTGAAATGATCGATGGTTTCAGGTTTTTCGAAACACATTCTGCATTTATCATTTTTGAGTATATTATCATGTATAATGTGTTTCTGATAATATTTTGTGGCAATTACTTAGTCTTGAATGCCAAGTATAAATCCCTCCGTTTCAGAGAAGATATACCCTTCCCGTAGCCAGTTGTTGGTAGCTTCTTTATCCACGTGTTGATGTTTGATAAGCGCTGGGTATCTGCCGTGGAGGGGCTTAGCAGCCCCAAAACCTTAGAGGGGGTTTTCTAGGGACGTTGAGTTTTCTATTATGGTTTTAGCGTCGTAGTTTGCATCCTGTTGTCTAACGGGTGTTGTTTTTCGACCGCATTTCACCGTAGCATACATTCATGAATAGAGATGGTAGTCATTTTGTGGAAATAGCCACGTATATTGTCGACTTGAGAGTAGTACAGAATTGTGATGTGAGTTAGGCCTCGCCCTCCTTTAGTTATCGGTAGGTACAGGCACTTCATTGCACTCTTAGGGTGATTCATTTTGTTTTTAGTGCATTTTGTTCTAACTACGCGGTCTAACGCCTGTAGTTCTGTATGTGTCCAGTTGATGATGCCAAAACTGTATGTGAGTATGGGGATTGCGTACGTATTGTCCGATTGCGTACGTATTATTTTTAGGACAAGGTCTAGCCGTTTTTAGAGTTTGTTTCGCAGCTCTTCTTTCGCTTCTTTTTGGATAATACCCCTCGATTGGAGGTAGTCAAGATATTTATACAGCTCTTCTTCGTCCATCCCTTCAATTTCCTGGTTATCTCTCGTACTGTGTAGTTTCTGATCTTCCCATTTTCCCTAGTCAATACCAAATTTCATTCCTAGGTCATTACTAAATTTGTCTGTCCATTTGAGCAGTTTATCTAATTCTGTCTTCGATTTTGCGTACAACTTTAGGTCGCCCATGTACAAAAGGTGAGTAACATTTAGGTCTTCTAGTTTGTATCCTTTCATCTTGTTTGCTGTTTAGATAGTGGGTTTAAATAGAGACAGAACCAGAGTGCACTTCCATATCCTTCCAGGGCATCTCCTTGAAAGATCTCTCTACTTATCGATATATTACCAGAGTTAGTATGTATCCCGTTTATATTTGTTCGTAGGTTTGTATTCCATTTAAGCGTGGTTCGATTTAGGAACTTTGTTATAACTGTGTCTGTTTTATATATTTGTAGGATCTCGATCAGCCATGAGTGTGGTACACCGTCAAATGCCTTTTGATAGTCTATATAGGTATTCATTATTATTATTATTAATTTAAAAAAAAAAATCACACATCTGTTCGAGTTACTGTTCGAGTGTTTAGGCATTGTGAATCCATTTCGCAAGGAAGCGCCACTTTCTCCACTTCCGCTTGCTAGGGGCTGTACAGTCCTTCCCACCGGCGCAGTCCCTTCACCGTGGGCGTGTTGCGAGGCCTTTTTTGTATTGTCGAAAGCTTATTATGTCAGAGCATAGTGGGGTGCTGGCCAACTATACCGGTATCTCCCTTTCGCGTTAGCCCTGCAGGCCGTCACGGTCCACCGGGGTTGGTTACCCGATCTCGAGATCTAGTCCTCAGGTTTCCGGGGGCCACCAAACTTGGAGGTGCGAATAGCAATTGGGTAGCAGAGGCTGTCTTAGACCCCCTTATTATTATTATTATTTTTCATTAATAAAATTCTGGTCGGGACTGCTGCGAGCTCCGACCCTTTGCAGCAGCCGCGCCAGTGTCCAACAGACGAAGAGGCCCCAGGATGACAGCTTTCTGCAACCGGCCTGCCAAAACTACCACGGACTTTCTGCATGCCGGAATGATTTTTAACTCCGAAAGCAGCGAAGAACGGATTCCTCCTAGAACACCGATAATTAAGACAACCAGCATGACATCATGGTCTTGATATTTAGTACGTTTTTCCTCTTTTTTTTAATTAATATCTTATTCGATTTTAAAGCACTTTCTTTGTGGGGATTGTTGGGATTTAGTTGAAGTTTCTCAATATTAAAATGGAAGGTTTTGGAGACAACTTCCTCTGTAGACATCACTAATGGATAAATAGATACGTAATTTAGCTTCCATATGTTTTTCAGTTGAAAAGCGAGTTCCTCGTATTTATGTTTTTTCTCAATCTCGATCTTAATGAGAGGGAGAGGGGTCTTATGTGTGAGAGGAACTCCGATTTCAACTATTGTGGCTGTGCGTGTGTTGTTGTTTATGAGAAGAATATCCGGCCTGTTGTAATCAATGGATTTGATGGTGAATACAGGTCTATCCCAGTAAAGGATGATGTTGGACTTCTCTACGACTGGTGCTGGGTCATATTTATAGTATGGTGGCGTGGAAATGTCCAACAAGTCATACTTCATACCAAGTTGCTGATGAACTAATTTCGCAAGCTGATTATGTCTATTTAAATAGGCATTCTCAGCCAACGCAGAACATCCTCCCATTATATGTTCGATATTTTCACCAACTATGCCGCATTTTATACATGTGTCCTCAACGTTTGTCTTTAAGATATACTTCTCGTAATTCATAGTTCGTATTACCCGGTCCTGGATGGCCATAATAAAGCCTTCAGTCTCCGGATAGAGATGTCCATCGCTCAGCCACCTGAAGGAAGCATCCTTATCCACGTTCTCGTTTTCGAGTAAGTTAAGAAATTTTCCGTGAAATATTTTATCTCTCCATGGTTCCCTTTCCTTTCTCTTAATTATGAAGTTATTCTCATTTAGATGTAAGGGAGTATAGCTTTTGTCTACTTGTGTTATGAGCTTCCTAAATTGGTCTTCAGATGTTAGAATTCGGTTTCTCCTGTTTGCTTCTATTGATTTGCATAGGTTGAATATATCTATTAATCCTCTTCCACCTCCTTTTCTTGATAGATATATTCTTGTTGTAGAAGAGTTTGGATGTAGACAACGAAATTTTGTAAGAAGTCTTCGTGTGGTCCTATCGAGTTCATCGAGGTTAGGGTCAGACCATTTAACTGTTCCAAACGAATAAGTAAGCACAGGTACTGCCCAGGTGTTGATGGCGGTAATAACGTTTTTTCTGACAGTTTCGTATTCAGAATTTTCGTTACTCTTTTTCTGTACTTTTCTTGAAACGCTTCTTAAGCTGGGTGTGGTCAAATCTGATGTTTTGATGTAGACCTAGATATTTATAGCTATCTTCAGCTGTTAATTCTGTAATGTCGACTAAAGGTTCTCTCATGTAATTTTGTAATTATTATTATTATTATTTTTCACACATTTGTAGTACTTCTAGATGTCCGGACATTTGTCAAGAACATCTTGTTGTCACTGCAGGTTGAGCGTCCGTCTGACTAGGCCCACCGTTCCTAGGATGCCAGTTTTTTGCTTCCATATTATTGCGTTACGCGGGATATCAAGGGTTCTTAAATGTTTTATGACGGTCTTATGGACTAAACCATTTGCGCTCACAATTATAGGTAGTATATGTACTTTGTCCAGTCGCCCTATTCTTTTTATTTCGTATGCCAGATCTTGATATTGGTCTACTTTTTATTTAAATGCGCGGTTTAGATTGTCCTCTAGGGGCACTGAAAAATCGATTCTTGTTGCCATGTTCTTCTTTTTGTCCCATATTATCATATCTGGTCTATTTGCACGTATTATTTTGTCTGTAATAACCGCCAGATCCCAGTATAATTTTATACTGTCGTTATCAATTACAGATTTTGGGATGTACAGATGGTAAAGGGTAAAGTTACTGATTAAGTTTTAGTTGATGAATAACTTTACCCATATTATCATGTCTAGTAAGATAGTAATGTTTTGCTAATTGCGAACATCCTGAGATAATATGCTGAATAGACTCGTCTTCCTTATTGGAACCATCAACACAAACACCATCGCTATTTAATTGAGGGAGTATTTTGTTTCAGGATCAATCGTGTATAAGTTCTTGTAGGGAAAACTTGATCCTGTATTGCAAAGAGTGACCCCTCGGTTTCCGGGAATAATTATCCCTCTGTAAGATAGGTGTTAGAACCTTTGATGTCTACGTCCGGATGATGCAAGCTGGTATAATTACGTTTCCATTTCATTGATGTTGTTTTCTGTTTCCGCTTCCTCTAGAGTGGCCATTTTTAGTGGAGTGTATGTTTCGTCAAATGGAAACAAGCTGTTTATATAAATCTAGGTTTTTATCTTGGAAGTACTGTTTCAGATTTTTGACTGCCTTTTGATGTATTATGCGAAGGTCTCTTCCGATTTCTGTGCGAGGAATTTATAGTCTCTCCACTGCTGAATTGGGGTGGAGCAGCCGGTTTTGGTTTGTGAAAGCTACTCTAATCTTCCGGTCTAACGCATGCAGATCCGTTTGTGACCATGATACTATTCCAAATGTGTAGACTATAGAAGGGATTGCCCACATATTGATAGCCGTAATTTTATTGTTGGTATTCAGTTGTGTTTTAAGTATCGTGCGAACTCTTTGCATCAGTTCTTTTTCAGCTTTTTTCTATATTTTTTTTGTGTCGGATCTCAAAAGACTACAATATTCCCAGATATTTGTATGTCTTTTCCAGACCTAGTTATTGAAATTTTAATTCTTCAGCTACCACGGCGTTTTCTCTTTGTGTTATTTTTCCTCCCTCCGTATGTAATACTGCACATTTTTAACCTCTAAATTCAATCTGAATATTTTTACTAAACTGACGTACCAGTGCCAGTTTACCTTGCAGTTGTAGTTAAGTCATCCATATAGACGAGGTGTGAAATTTTAGTGTCTCTTTCTATTGTGTAGGCATAAGAGCTTCGGTTTAGCATTTTACTGAGAGGGTTTAACGCCACGAAAAACCACAGAGGTCTTAGGCTGTCTCCTTGAAAGATGCCCCTTTGGATTTTTATTTTTTCTGTGGTATACGACGACTGTCCGCCCTTTACTAATAGTTTTGTGTTCCATGAATTCATCAGGTGTTGTAGGAGTACTTTCTATATGCACAGTATTTCAATGAGCCACGAGTGAGGAACTGAATCAATGCTTTTTGGTAATCGATCCATGCTATTGAAAGATTCTTAAGTCGTTTCTAGGCTTGCTTGGTTACGATAGAGTCGATTACTAAGAGTTCCTTGCATCCCTTTGCTCGTTATTTGCAACCATTCTGCTCCGATGCCATTATCTGGTGCTGTTTTAGATGGTTATTAAGTTTTGTAGCCAAAGTAGATGTTAAGATCTTATAAATTGTTGGGAGGCACGTGATGGGCCAATAGTTTTTTGCTTGCGACCTATCTCCCTTTTTTGGGATCATTTATGTAATACCTTCCGTAAAAAAAATTGTTATTTTGCTTGGGGCCACCATGGCATCATGAAATAATTGCGCTAGTTTACCGTGACTTGGGGTTAAACATTTCCACTAGTAGTTATATATGCCATCTATCCCCGGTGCTGTCTAATTTTTAAGTTTCTTCATTGTTGTTCGGATACGACAGATCGACGTTGATTTTGGTGTTGGTCATATCAGGTAGATGTTGGTGATTGTTCCTTTCCGTTTCTAGCCAGTGTGCCTGTGAGTTATGTGTTACTGGATTGGACCAGAGTGTGGACCAGAAATTTGTCATGCCAGTTTTGTTGGCAGAGTTTGGTTTTCAGATTGGTTGGAGCTGTTTTTTTTTCTTCAAGCTGACGGTAGAATTGTTTTTGAGTGTGTGCAAATTGTTTGTTTTGTTGATATCTGGCTACTCTTTTGTGATATCTACGTAATATACTTCCTAGTGCTGCTACTTTTTGTTTCAAATGTTCCAAATGTACCTGGAGATTCTTTTTGCAAAGAGGATCGCTTGACTTGATCCTAGCTTTGCGCCGATAATCTGATGCTGATTTTCTGGCCTTCTTGCTCACATTAGTTCCTGTTAGGTACGTATATAGGATGCCAATTTCTTTGCTGATCCCATTAATTTTCTTTTGCAGTCTGCATTCCCACGGTGGGCTGGTTTGTCTTCCGACGCTAGTTAACTTTTCTTTAACAGATTTGAAGAATATTTGGCAGACTGCGCTAGCTGTACAATATATTACGTTGCACATTTCTTTAAGATCTTGTACTTGAGGATAAATGCTTGTTAGCCAGTTGTTAAAGTTTTTTATTACATGATTAAGAAATTTGTTCAGCCGCAGTCTGGGAGTTTTTGGTCTAAATTCCATGTCCATGCCTTTGTACTTATGGTCTATTCCCCTGTAAGCCTTTTGACCTTCTAAAAGTTTATCTCTTTAGTTTTCTGTTTCTGCTGTCGTTATTTCTTCTGGTATTGGCTCTCTTGCTACTTCACTTTCTTCTTCCTTATTTCTGAATTTGTTGCCTCTATATTTTCGTGAGTTTTTATTTTCCTTCGGAGGGTTTCTAATTCGTCTATTGATATTGCTTGTCGTCTTATAATTGATCTAACTTGATCCGTGAGCCTTTGCCCTGTCATTTTTTGATCTGGGTATTTAATATTCCACGTCTGTTCAAGTTTTGTTCGGTAGTCTGTCATATCGCTTTCCCCATCAGTAACTTGATAGTATGCAGTCATGAGGTCTATCATTAATTCTCTTGACCACCGTATACGCCTCCCCGCTTGTTGGGTTGCAGCGGGATTATCATTATGAGAGTCCAAGCTGCTTCCATGGATGTTACTGTTCGAGTGTTTAGGCATTGTGGATCCATTTCGCAAGAGAGCGCCACTTTCTCCACTTCCGCTTGCTGGGGCTGTACAGTCTTTCCCACCAGCGCAGTCCCTTCCCCGTGGGCGTGTCCCGAGACCTTTTTTGTCAAAAGCTATTTATGTCAGAGCATAGTGGGGTCCTGGCCTACTATGCCGGTATCTCCCTTTCCCGTTAGCCCTGCAGACCGTCATAATCCACCGTGGTCGGTTACCCGATCTCGAGATCTAGTCCGTAGGTTTCCGGGGGCCACCAGACTTGGAGGTGCGAATAGAAATTGGGTAACAGAGGCTCTCAGACGCATTCTACCCCTTAGACCCCCTTAATAATATTATTATTATTATTATTACATCAGTTTTGCCCTTATCGACAGTCTTAAATATCTTATGATGACACAGCTTTCACTTCTTTCCCTGCTTTTTCTTCTTTTCCGAAAATCTATTCATGCTTTGACTGTGCTCGTGTTTTGTCCACAATCTTCCTATCTTCTTCCTTTCGCTTACTAAACATTTGGCATTATTAATTTTGTTTCTGATTTTTTTTCTGTCTCCTATCATTTGCTGATTGATCCTCAATTGTTTTCAGTCATTTTCTATTTCATCAAAGACGTTCTTTGTAAGACGTTAATTGCTCATTCTCTGTATGTGCCCATAGAAAGTTAGACTGCGTTGTATAATGATATCTGTGAGTCTGTCTGGGTGTAGGTCTTTTCATCCATATTTCATCTCTGTGTACTGCTCCAAATATTTTTTCTATGATGCCAGATATTGGAGCATCTGTAGTCGTTTCTGACGCATACAATGCTTCAGGCAATGCAAATGTTTTGTGGTGTCTGAGTTTTGCCTTAATATGCTTTTCTTATTGCAATGTGCCCATGTAAGTTTGTATGCTTTCTGAAGTTTTTTCCGTTCATTCTATGTTAGACATGTTTAATCCTCCTATTTGTATATATTCTCCTAAGTATTTAAATTTTTCAACTGTTTGTATAGATCCATAGATCGTATGTATGGTACGTACATTGTTAGTATGTCGTTCCATATATTGGGTCTTCTCATGAGATATCTGTAAACCAGTTTTAGCGGCTATTACATGTAATCGCTCAAATGCCAGATATTTTATGCTTGTTTTTGTTTCCCCTTTTTCTTCCTAGCTGTATGACTTTCACTTCTTCCTCCCAATGCTTAACAATTTTCTTTAAGGCCGTTAAGGGCGTTTTTGAAGCCGTCTCCTTTTGCTGACACCTGCGCGTATCTGAAAGGGTTCTGAAATTTCACCCATCAACTTGATCGTAGAGGTGGTGTCTGTAAGCGTTAGTTCTATAAGTGCCCTGGTTTTTTGTTTGTCAATGCCATATTCTTCCAGTATTGAAAAGAGCGTTTGTCTATCAATGCTGTCGTACGCTTTTTTAAAACCCACAAAGGTAACTACAGTGTTATTTGTCTGTCTGACTTTCAATATTGTTCTTACGTTCCAAATTTGTTTGATACATTATCTCCCTTTTCTAAAGCCAGCCAGGTATTCTCCTATTTGAGGATCTGATTGTAGTTCTAGTCTGTCCAATAACACTAGAGAATATTTTGTAAGTGACTGGCACTAGTGAAATACCTTTGTAATTATTATGATCTGACTTATCACCCTTTTTATGTAATGGGTGCTTATATCAAGGCATATTTCCATTCTTTCGGAATTTTCTCTGTGATCCAAATATCTGTAATGATCTTATGAATTGTTTGGATGATGTTTTTGATCTTGAAGCTTCCATACTTCAGTAATAACGCCATCTTCTCCTGCCGCTCTGTTATTTTTCATTTGTTGTATGATCTCCTCTATCTCCTCTATTGTAGGTGGAGTAGAATCAAGATTAGATGTGGTTTTTTTGAAGGTCAACTTGTGAGAGTGAGTACCCTTAAGTAGCAAAGACAGTAGCCTCAATGTTCAGGGCTGATGAACGCCGCCGTACTTTTTAGAGCCTCTCTCATTCCGCCGCCGTCCATAGAGTAGGTAACCTGTCCCTGTCCCTACCCAGTCTAGGTGGCCATTTCCCAGCTACGCCAGATACTAGCCCTACCTAGACCCCCCAAAACTCTTCAGCTTGTTGACTTGGTTTCCCGCTGGGATTGGTACACGTGTATTTTTACCAATTTGGTATTGGTACACGTGTATTGGTACACGTGTGTACACGTGTAGGCATGTGTGGAGTTGTGGCGGAGAGGCTATGTGGCCGCTGGTGACCATATATTGCGCATCGCACCCAAGACCCTCGATTCAATAGTACTTTAACATGCTTCGCAAATAAAATATTGTATGATACAAGTGTATGAAAAGTTTTTGAGCATTCATTGCGAATGAAGTTTAAACTTGGCAACTCATGCAGAAAAGCGCTTCTTTACACAATTGTATCATAAACTACTATTATTGCAACATAACATGCGACAAAAGGAACCGACCTCGAGTCTAGTATTTAAACTATTTTTCAAATTTATTTTTTACTTTATTTACTGTCTTTTTTCTTCCAAAATTTTTCATATTCACCAATATTTGTTAAAGATAGCACCAAATTGATATCGAAAAATATAATTCTTAAATTAATTACAAGGAAATCTGGTTAAAAAGCTTTTTTTAGTGAACAGTTTCTTGATTTAATGAACATAACTGGAAATTGTGCGTTAAATCAGAGGTCAGTAAAATCGAGAATTTAATATAATTTGATTATTACCTGCTTCAGCAGATGATTAAAGAAAACTTTAAGTAATAATTATTTTATGAAATTTCATTGATTGCTAAAAAAAAGACGTTTTTCAGTGTCTCTTAAAGAAATCATATAAACTAATGTACTAACTTTGAAACATGATCAATCTGGACAAGTGTCGTTGAAGTTAATAAAAAAATAATAAGAACGCGTCCATAAAGCAAACTTGTTATATAATTTATGGCTTTTTATTGGGACGAAATTGAATTTTTCGTTCCACCTGAGATGTGGAGCAATAAAGTGTGTCGGTGCATTCACAAAACTTCCAAAACACAAACCATTTGTATGCATAAATATAATTCCAATAAAAATACGCAAACTTATAAAGTTGTTTTCACACGCGTATAATATTTAAGCCGAAAAAGGTACATACTGAGGTTCATTTCTTCGTAGAGTGTGAGCGTGAGGTTCATATAATACCGAAACGTAGCGGTATTTATATTTATGACCGCACAATTTTCGCCGTAAAGCCATAAAGTTAAAGTTTTCAGCACTTCCTTGTTGAAAAATGTGGGTTAAATCTAGATTACATGTGGCCGGATCACGTGCCGACGCGATCATTCCCGGTGGTGACGTTGGGCGTCGCCGCGGACGCGACTTCCGGGAATCGAATTCCAGACTCCGGACTCCGGGAATCACAGAACACATGAACTGCATTAACACGTGTGCAACCGCACCAACAAACTATCCATAAGTCAATTCGCGCTGGAATACGATTAAAACTACTCGGACACAATACACTATTTGATATAACTTAATGTACAGAAATGCATTTCAAATGTTTCTAAACAAATGCTTGGTTCTCCGAACGTTGTTTCAAAACTTTTGTAATTAGATGTAATTAGAATTAACAAATCTGCTCAACCAATTATTTACATTACTTCCTGCCATAACGATGTAACATTCTATACAAAATCACATATTTAAATATAATGTATTTATTACTGTATTATACCTATATACGGTAGAAAAAACAGGGCAGATAAATTTAACCAAGAAATAATAGAAACTAGAAAAATACTAGAATTCCAAGTCTAGAGTACAGAATTATTAAATCAACTTAGGCAACGATAGAAACACTAGGCAAAGGTAGAAAAAAATAATGGATAGGTAAGATAATATAAACGTGACTATATATGCAAGACTTAACCTACAAGATAAGACTAGACAGATTAGACAGACAAGACTAGATACACAAAGCTAGGCAGACAATATTAGACAAGTAAGAGTAGACAGACAAGACTAGACAGACAAGACTAGACAGATAAAACTAGACAGACAAGACTAGACAGACCAGACAAGACTAGAGAGACAAGAATAGACAGACAAGACTAGTCAGACAAGAGTAGACAGACAAGACTGCACAGACACGTCTAGACAAACAAGACTAGACAGACAAGACAAGACTAGAGAGACAAAGCTGGACAATGTTGTCGAGCTGGCTTGCTTAGCTGGTCTTGTATGAACCTGACTGTCTAATGTTAGTTCCCTAGAAAGAAGTCTAGTCTAGTTAGCTGAATTTCAATAAATGCAGAAATTTTGTAATATCTTCGTTGTCGATATAAACTTCCAACACTTGCCTTTTTTGCCTGGTCGGTAGTAAAACGTGCAATATATAAATTAGCAATTCCCAATGGTGCTATTAATCTCTTAACCCAAAAACCACTTATTTAATCAAATCGGAGCAAAGAAACAGAGAGAAAAAAGGATTATTCGAAACGAAACATTAGAATGCAGGATGCATTTGAATTTAATTTAGCGTAAAGTCAATTATTCTAATGTGAAAGGCTCTCTAGGTCCATTACAGCTTGACCGCGTGTATGTGGCATACATTTATACATTCGCTGTTTCATTGTAATTGTTCTTCGGAGATAATCACCATTAAAGTGATAAGAAGGTTTTAACAATAGTCGCACTGTATGATTACTGGAATTAGAAAGGAGGACATAAAATAAAGTTTCTACTGTGCTTGACAAACGTTTTATAGGAAGATTCGGATTTGGAATGGAAAATAGATACGTTGTATGCAAAATGTAGTTGGAAACCATTTAAAAGTGTTTTACGTTTGTTATTTTTTTTTATGAATCCTAAATATGTTTAATTCTTTTAACAGAGCTGCAACTAGGATTTTGGACGCCTATAACCAAAATTAAAAATGTCGCCTTTTATACAATTCAATAACATTAAAAATTATGATTTAATTTTTACACATATGTTCGTATTAGTTTTTCGTCTTCATGTGCTGTCTCCTACTCGGAGGTTTTGTTTTCAATGATTCATTGGCAACCCGTATTGCAAGTTAATGACATTCGTTTTCTCTACCATTCTTTGCAAGCATTATCTAAGCATTAGCTTTGCGCGTATCTTATTTTATTGATCGGTCATTCGTTTACAATCAGACCTGTTCGCTATTCTTCAGGGATTGCTTCTTGCGAATTGAATAGCATCACAGACAAAATGCATCCCTGTCTAACGCTTCACTAGACACCATGTTTTTTGAGGAATCACCATCTAGTGTTACTAGTGGTTAAGTGTTACTAGTGGTTCATGCTGAATCTTGTCGTAAGTTTTCTCATAGTGTATGAAGCAAGCATGTACCTCCACGTTCTAATCTATATATCTTCGTGCAAATGCGTTAATGCCAAATAGTGCTCCACCAGTGCTGATCATCATCATCATCAATCAGCCATTTGTGTCCACTGCTGGATATAGGCCTCCCTTAGATTTCTCCATTTATCCCTATCTTGTGCCTCCCGCATCCAATTTCCAGTGATGCGCTTAATATCGTCGGACCATCGTGTCGGGGGGCGTCCTCTGTTTATGAATGCAAGTTGTCTGGGACGCCATTCGAGTATCCGTTTTGACCACCTATCATCCGCTATCCTGGCAATGTGGACGGCCAACTATCATTTTAGAATTGTAATCCTTTCCACTGCATCAGTGACGCCTGTTCTTTGTCGTATTGTTAGGTTTGGGATTTTATCTCGTAGTGATATTCCTAACATCGACCTCTCTATAGCTCTTTGGAAGACTTGTATTTTTCTGATTGACTTTCGTGTTAGTATCAGCGTTTCTGCCCCATACGTCATTATGGACAATACACATTGGTCCGTTTAAGGCATATCGGAAGGTCGGATTTAAAGATATTTTTCAGTTTGCCAAATGCGGCCCAGGTTAAACTAATTCTTCTGGTGACCGTTTGATTATCTATTTGAATTTAGTAGCTTCGTCAAGTTATTTGTAGGGGGGCACCTGTTTAATTTCTATGTCGTTTACTGAAATATTACCGCTTGCGACGTGGTTAGTCATTAATTTAGTTTTGTTGGTATTTATGTTGAGTCCAACCTTGAAGGAAGACGCGTATAGCATCTTTAGCAGCTGTGTAGCCTCGCATAGGTCCTCCGATATTATGAGGATGTCGTCTGCAAATTTTAGGTGGCTCAGTTTTTCACCGTTTATATTGATGTCTTTTGTTTCCCAATCCAATTCCTTACTCATGTACTCTAATAACGCCGTGAATAGTTTTGGGGAGATTGTATCTCCTTGGCGTACTCCGCGTATTACTCTGAACTTGGTATTCTCGTGTAGTTCGTTTTATTAGTGAGGAGTATCGGTCTATTCTACATTCTGCGAGTGCTTCAAAGACTTTATGTTGCTCTAGTTGGTCGAAAGCTTTTGCGTAATCTATGAAAAATAGGACCAGTGGCTTGTCTATGAAGGTGTACACTATACACCTCTCGATCAGCGTTTTAATCACTTGCAGATGGTCGTTTGTCCCGAAACCAGATCTCAAACCCGCTTGATCATGCGGTTGATAGAAGTCCAACTTAGGTGTTAGGCGCTTCGTTATTATCATGCTGAAGAGTTTACATATGTGTAGTAGGAGACTAATTGGACGGTAATTTGGTAGTTCCTTGGTGTATCCTATTGTATGCATAATTATGATTGCCGCATTGTTCCAATTTGATGGGGTTTCTCCTTTCGCTATCATGCGTTGAATAGTTTTTTTCGTTGCTTTTATGACCATTTCTCCGCCTACTTTTATTGCTTCTATTACAAGTCTATCTTCACCTGGTGCTTTGTTGTTTTTCATTTAATTAATATATTTCTTTATTTCTTCTACCTTTATTTCAGGTATGTCCTCGGAGCCTTGATTGGGCATTTTTGGTATAGTAGGGGCAGGTGTGTTTTCCTCGTTTACACTGTATATTGCTGATTGCTCTGATTTGCTCTTTTGTTGTGACAATCGCTCCCTGGGCATTTAGGAGCTTGTTGATATTATTTTTCCCCAAACCTAGTTTTGTCTCATTAACTTCATGCTCTTATTTTGCTCTATAAATTCAGAGATAATGTTAGTGTTGTACTTTCGGATATCGTTTCTGTCTGATCTTGTGATTTTCTTATCATAACTTACTCTTAACTCATGGTTTTATTACTGTAATTGTTCTCTTCTTTTTTCCATAAGATCTTTTGTATCATGGCTGAGTTTTCCTTTATCTTTAGTTTCTTTAACACAATATTTCTCCTGTGCGTTTTTGAGGATATCTTCTATATTGTTGTTTAGTTCGTCAGTATCTGTTTCTTTTCGGCTACTGTTTCACTTTCCAAGTGTGTTTCGATGTACTGCTTATATGCGTCTGGTTCTCTTGTGGTTGTCTTATTTAATTTACTACTGGTGATTAGTTTTAACCTTTCCTTCATAATGTTGATAATGATGTTTGCTTTAACCATTTTGTGGTCGCTACCAATTGTTGTTTTATTTAAGACTGATAAATCGTGCATTATTTCCTTCCTGTCTGTGATTATAAAGTCTATTTAATTTTTTTCTTTTTTCTTATCTGGGCTTACCCATCTCCATCTTTTTTTAGGGTATTTCTTTAAGAATATATTCATGGCGTAGAGCCTGAGTTGTAGTTGGAAGTTTAATAACATACTACCTCTTTCATTTCTTTGGCCTACACCAAGGTATCCTAGGGGGGTCTCGCTCACGTCATGCTAGTTTGGCATTGAAGTATCCCATAAGAACAATATACAGTGGAATCCGCTTATAATGACATAAGAAGGGAAGTGACAAATCCGTCATAATAAGCAGACGTCATACAAAGCATAGTCTTAGAAAATAAGGAACTTCCTATTTTTGTTAGTTATTCAGTTAGTTATTCAGTTCAGAGAGAAAAACCACCAAATGTATATATCTATTAACAAAAAAAGAAACATAAATTTATATAAAATAAACACCATACAACAACAGGTGCTAGGCAACCGCCGAACAAATTAAACGTGCAAAAATTTGCTCGTGAAAATTGTGTATTTTGAGTGGTGTAAAGTTCATAGGGAGAGAAGTTTATAGTGAAAAACAATTAGTTAACATTGGATTGGTGTTAGCGTAAAAAAAATGTGTAAAAACAAAGTGAATTAGTGATTTCTATTTTTAAATGAATTTCTAAATTTGACGTTTAAATAATTTGATATTTGATAAAAGAAACCTACTAGAAATTATGAATACACAAACAAATCTAAAACAGATCTGGACCTAGTAATATAATAATACGTACCCCTTGAACATCTTTGGTAAACAATGGCACGGAGCCTAGCACCTGGGAAGAATGGGGTGGACAGGACTCCTTAGCCGTGGTGAAGGCGACCTGTCTAGGGGGACAACCCCGAATAATAAGCCTCCCAAGCTAACAACTTGGGTAGTATCTTGGACAGTGGCTCGCCACTGTCCCATGAAGAATATTCTTCAACTGAGCATGAAGGAAAATCTCGCTAAATGCACTACCCCAGTTTGTAACCAATCCACCGTCACCTATGGTGACGTTAGCGGACCTTCGGATTCTGGGGAGTCCGCACCAACATGCTTTAAGGATGAGTCGGAGCATCCTGAAATCACCGGACGTAAACTCAGACCAAGACGACAAAGCTTCTTCGCAACATTTAATGCCAACTCATTGCTAAAAGTGGGTAAACTGAAACATATGACTGATTCTATAACACGACACAACATAATACTGACAGCAGTACAGGAAACCAGATTTACGGACGAACATGCCTTCGAGTCCCATTCTCAAAGGAAAAGTGGGTCAGCGCATAATGAAGAACGTACCCCACTTAGGTACAGGATTTATAATCAGTGACAGGATACTGGATTAAGTCACCGACTTTACCTCCCCGAGTAGTCGTGTATTCATCCTCTCTCTCAAATGCGCAAATAAGGGCTACAGTATAGTCAATGTGCATGCCCAAATCAACCAGGACAACAGACGCAATCCAGACAGAACTGATAAATTCTGGGAAGACTTAGAAGATATTATCTCTAAACTTCCAGAAAGGCACACTGTCATACTGCTTGGTGACTTCAATGCTCAATTGGGAAGGGAGAAAAAATACAGAAACATAGTGGGAAATTATCGGGCGCATAAGCGAACCAACCGCAACGGAGAACGATTGGTGGATCTGTGTAGGACTTTTGGGTTGATCATGAAGTCTACAGCCTTCAAACACTTGCCAAAGAAGTAGAAGACTTGGATTTCACCTAATACCCACCTGGGTGAATTTCAGATAGATCATATGGCCATTTCACGCAAATCTCAAAAGGAAATACAAAACGTGAAGGTACTAAAAAGCGCCAAACTGGACTCAGACCACTACCTCTCTAAGATCAAAATAAGACTCCAGCCTAGAAACACTAGATTACACAGAACCTCCAAAATGGTAAGATTTGACGTCAAGCGACTCAAGTACAGTCAAGAACTAAGTCAGAGACTGAACAACACAGACCTAAACAACTGGGACCAACTGAAGGAGACTCTTGTCAAGGCGGCCAATGAACTCGCCCCTCTCGCTAGAATAAGGAAGCATCCGTGGTGGACTGAAGACTGTGACAATGCAATAGCCCAAAGACAGGTAGCCTGGCAGAAGTGGAATTCTAAAAAGACAAAGGAAAATTGCCATAAATTTTTGGAACAAAGAAAGGTTACAGCCAAGATAATTCGAGGAACAAAACGAACCTTCACACAAAACCAACTAACCCAAATCGAAGAGAGCTTTGCTAAGAATAATTCCAGAGATTTCTTTGGAACCTTTAAGCAGGTACTCAGAAAATACGCTCCGCCAAGCCTCCACTTCAGAGACTCACAAGGCAAACTGGCTTATGACGACAAGGACAACTGCCACCTTTTGGCTCAGTACTTTAAAAATCTACTCAACTGTGACCCACCCAGCGAAGACTTCGACTATAAACAAACCACACCAAACCCGGACTCGCTTCCTTTTTCATTGGAAGAAGTTGGCCAGATCAATCAACTTCTTAAGAATAATAAGGCAGCTGAAGAGGACTCTATCGTTGCTGAACTGTGGAAAGGTACTGGAAACAATGCCGTGCCCAAGCTAACCGACATCATCCAGGACATCTGGGAAACAGAGAAATTACCACTCGATTGGAAATCTACTCTCATCCATCCGCTTCACAAAAAGGGAGATTTTACGGATCTAAACAACTACCGTGGAATTTCTTTCGTCCCGGTAACATACAAGATTCTCTCGAAGGCGTTACAAACAAGGGCAGAAAATCAGTGGGATAGTCAACTGGGAGAATACCAGGGGGGCTTCAGGAAGCCCCGATCCTGTGTTGAACAGATCCTCAACCTTAAAACGGTACTTGCATACTCCAAAATGAGAAACCACAAAGTGGTCGTCACCTTTGTTAAAAAATCGATAGAGAAGCGCTTAACAAAATACTCTAGGAACTAGCACTAGACAACAAAACCCGCAGACTAATCCTAGAAACTTTGACCAACACTCATTCCAAGGTTAAATTTAGAGGCGAGATTTTAGAAAGCTTCGAAATAAAAACTGGAGTGCGACAACTAGATGGACTTTCCCCATTTCTCTTCAACTGTGTCCTTGAAAATGTTATGAGAGAATGGCGCAAGGAACTGAACAATTTGGGTGTTCAGAGTGGTATCTACCTGGGACGTAAGAACGATGGACTGGTTGTAGATTGCCTGGCCTTTGCAGATGACATGGCACTGTTTGCTGATTCTCTTGAGATGGCAACAATGCAGGTAAACTGTCTCAGAAAACAGGCTGCCAAAGTGGGTTTCAAGTGTCGCTGGAGAAAACAGAATTCCTCACCAACATTAGAGAAGCAAACAGAGAGATGTTACTAGAACAGGGAAACATCAAGAGGACTGAGAAATTTAAGTATCTCGGCGAATGGATTGAACCCAACTTATCAGAAAGAACATCATTATCTAAGAGAGTCAGCAAGTTAGAACCTGCCTATCGGCTGACTAAAAATACTTACAATAAGAAATGCCTGTCACGCAACCTGAAACTTAAGCACTACACATCAGTCTTACGACCAGAAGCCTTGTATGCCATGGAGTGTCTTTCCTTGAACCGGAGGGGTCTAATAGAGAAATTGAAAATCAGAGAGAGGAGAATCCTCAGAAAGATCCTAGGCCCGGTAAAGGAAGATGGGGAATTCCGAAGACGGCATAACTCTGAGCTCTACGAACATATTGAGATGCTCTCTGACTGTGCAAGGAAAAGAAGGGTAGCTTTCTATGGCCACATTGCAAGATTGCCTCCAAACCGACTAACCAACCGTCTGTTCACCTTCTGGCAAAACAAGAAGATTCGTACCACTTGGTTGACAGAGACCGAGAAGGATATTAAAGAACTGGGAATAACAGATTTCAAAAACAGACAGTCTGTGAGACGCACCCTAAAGGAAGTCCGTGGATTTCAGGAAAAACCTAGAAGGAAAGGTGCTCCCTGGACAGAAGAGAGAAAGGAGTTACACCGGCAGAAGATGCGACAATACTGGGCAAAGGTCAAAGCCCAACAGTTGAACAAGCGTGGTTCAAAGTAGGCCTATTCGAAAGAAGAAGAAGAAACACCATACAACAGACATACCCATTCGTATAAAAAACCATAAAAATTGTACATAATACCAATGTCATTTTTGACATAAGAAATTATTTTCTGCTTTTGTTTTCTCTTTAGATTCTAATAACAGCATTTAACATTAGAGTGTAAAGAAAACGTTGCCCTGTTTAAATTATTATTTTCCAAATTGGTATGGACAAATCGCGATAATAAGTCTGCAGCTTTTAAAGCCTCTTCTGCGCTAGGTATTTATTCTTCCTCGACTTCCTGTTGCTGGTCGCATTCGTTTTGCTCATTAGCTGTACTTTTCTTTACGATACTTTCATCTTGATGGTTCTTCTGATGACAGGAGAGCGCTTATCAATGTCAACATAATCGTTCCATGAGCTGGTAACGAGTTTGAATTTAGGTTTCGTACCCACAAAGATAAAGGAACGTTATCTTCATCATCAAATTCATTTTCTGCTGTATTTTGAGCTGGTAAATCAGCATTGTTTTCAATGGATCCTGCAAGTTTGAAACAGTTGTAAATGGTACTTTGTAATGAAACTTCGTAATGGTACTTTGTGGCGTTTTATTCCATATTCATCATACACCATAAGAATTGCATCCACATTGAAATAGCAGAGCTATTTTGATTCTAATCACGGCTATTAATCATTTAAAGTACAAGATTCTTTCTGAAATTGCTTTTAAGTGACCTTATTATTCCTCGATCCATTGGCTGCAAGACTGATGTTGTATTTGGTGGAAGGAAGACAAGTGTTATAGGCTTTAATGTATTAATTTTTGGATGCCCGAGGTAATTATCAAGCAGCAATAAAATCTTTTTCTTCCACCAAATCACAATCTCGAAGCCACTTTTCGAACAGTTCTAAAGTCATATAGGCTTTACGGTTGTTTGCATAATCGACTGGCAAAGATTTAACACTGTTATAACATCTTGTTTTTGAGATTTTCCAATAACGAGCAATTTTTTTCTGAGGGCCGCTCATATTTGCTGCTACCATGACGGCTATTCTATCTTTTGATAACTTGTCTCTACTACAATTCTCTCCCTTAATTTTTTAAGTTATGTCGGGCATTGATTTATAAAACAGATCAGTTTCATTTGCATTGAAAATCTCATCATCAGAAAATTGTTTCCGTAGATTTGGCCACACAGTGGTTAACCAGTTTGTAGTAGAACTTTCATCAACAGACCGCCACATTGTTATCTCTCACTTTAAAACGACTTATCCAGCTCGCAGAATAATTAAAGTTGAGGACACCAAAACGTAAAGCTAAAACATTTGCCTTTTCTTGTAACATAGGGCCGTTGATAGGTATTCATTTGTTTCTCGCCGCTTTAAACCACTGAATTAACGCTTGATTAACATAATTCTGTAGTGATATTCGTCACTTCGGATTCAAAACATTTGAATTAAATGATTTCTTAATCTGGTTCTTGCTTTTAAAAATCATTGATTTGTTCGAATGGCCAACACCAAGTTACTTTGCGCGAGATGAGTTTGATTCTCCATTCTAATCTGCATATAATCGCATATAATCGGTGGTGATGGTCACTATAAGCGGACATGATTTCTTAAAAATAAGTCATAAGCGACATTTTAAACAAAGTCATTATATCCGAACTTTGCTATAAAGGATTTAATAGGAAAACCAAACATTACACTGCAATTAATTCATTTTAAGCGGTTGGTTAATATAGGCGGAGTCACAATAAACGGATTCCACTGTAGTTCGTGTTTGTTCTTCTCATCGCTCCCGAAACTTGTTCGTAGAATTCCTACACTTCTTGGTCTGTGCTGCTAGATGTGGGTGCATAGAACTTGATGTTATATCTCGAATTTAGTTTAAGTAGTAGATAGATCACTCTCGAACTTATACTCTCTAACTGTATTATGTTTGCGACGTGCCATGATAAATCCTACTCCGCGATTGGAGGTACCTCTTCTCCTTTATAATATAACAGGTTGTTTGACTTGAGGATTAATTCGGTTTCTTCTCTTCTTATTACCTCTGCCAGTCCTATAATGTCCCAGTGTATGTGTTCCAACTCTTCTTGTAGTTCAAATATTTTGTCATCCTTTGCTAAAGTTCTTATGTTGTAGGTGATCAATTTCAATTATCGTTTTATATTGTAGCCTAGTCTAACCCGGGGATTATTAGCATATAATATAATATCACCCTCTGCTCTTAGCCTAATCTGACCGCTACCTTGGTCAGGGGCCGTCTTCGTGGTGTATTCATTCATAAGTGGATTTTATCCGTACGAGTGATGATGCTATTCCTGAATCCGTAATGCGTATTCCAATTTATTGTATAGTATTTTGTTTTATTTTTAGAAATATTTTTGGTAGTTGCTACATTCTCTGGCATTTAGTTTATTAGGTATTGTGATAAATGTTGACCTTAGCCATTCACTTGGCAATATTCCGGTTTCATATATGGTGTTGTACAGATTCGTAATGACATATTTTTTTTCGTGTTTCACGAGTCTTAACAGCTCTATTGGTATTTCATCCGGGCCAACCACTTTACCGCCTTTAATGTTCTTGATGGCGTGTTGTACTTCCCCCTTTGTTATTGGGGTACTAGTTATATCTTGTTGTGTGTTATTTATAGTATCCTTGAAGAGTTGTGTTATTTTCGTCTTAGAAGCCTTTGTGCGTGGTTCATTATAATTTTTCCTTCCTCAGTTTTCGTAACTGAGGGTGCATTTCTTCTTTTTGATCCCATTAGTTCTTTTTTCTTATGATCCCATTAGTTCTTTTCTTTTTTTTGTGAAGGTTAAAATTATTGTATCGATTTTGGAGCCTTTCAAGTTCGTTGCATTTATCTGACAGGCCTTTCTTCCATAAGTTGTAATATTTCTTTCGTAATCCATTGGTTTTGTGGTATTAATTTGTCCTGTCTTTAAAATTTTACTTCTTTTGAGTAGGGCCCCTTTTATGGACCAGATACTACATAAATATGAAAATAAACGTTTTTTTGTGTAAATAATTTCAAATACATATTATTCAGAAAACTTCTCTTTGGCCTCTTTGGCGGCAAAATATTTGACGCCGATGGCTGGATCCACATTGGCCATACCCTTGTTACGGCTCTGCCTTTAGGGTGTATATACAGGGTATTAGGTAAACTTGCGGCAAAAATTCTAGAGGTTATTCCCTGGCCTATTCTAAAAATATGGTGTCCTTCAATGCTTTCTGAAAAAATCTTTTGTTTCGAAGATACAGGGTGACCAAAATTTGCGACAACTATTTGTTGAAATCATTGATGCAAGTAAAAGTATGGCGTATAAAGTACAAAAAATTAATGAGTATCAAGTACAAACAATTGTTGACGATAACTTGGAACGGCTGTTTTATCTATTAACGTACAGGTGGATTTCATTTGAATACGTCTCGTCAGTGATCATCGCCTGGATCGATCGCAGTTGTTTACATTGAGTGACGTTTGGCTGTTTCACGTGTCTTTAATAGTTGGTGAACTCCTCTACCATGTGTACGAATGTCTAGATGACTGACATGCATTCCATGACTCGCTGATGGCAATTCATTAGAAGCCACACGATTGTACATTGATCGGTTTACTAGCCGTAATATTCCCGACCGAAGAATCTTCGAAAACGTTCATCGACGTCTTCGTGAAACAGGCGCAATGAAACGAAATGGAGGGCCAGGAAGATTAATGACAGTACGAACGGTACAATTGGAACATGATGGAGGAAGAAATAGGCTGGACATGATAGAGGAAGATCCAAGTACATCTACTCGACAAATTGCCAATGCTTTGAATGTAGAATTGGTAAAACCATACTACTTTATAGATAATCATATAAACCTACTAAGTCGGAACACAGCCTGAATATATAAATATATTCAACCTTTCCGGAGCTCTATAAAACTAATTAGTCTTTTTAGGACTACCAGAAACAAATCTCATGTGAAATTTGTCAGTTATTTTATAACTTTCGGTCCACCTTCGTGACACTCAACAAAAACCAGAAAAATAACATTGTTTCAAGATCATGTCTTCCCGATAGCTTAAGTGGATAGCCATCTTTCGACGCGTTTCGAGATTTATCTCTAGTTTTTGTAAATTCCTTAAATTCCTAAAGTTGGACAAATCGACACCAGGCTACATAGTTCTGCAAGAGGTGAATGCCTACAAGGTGGCCGTTTTAGCGGCAAACAGGGTGATAAGGTATGAATACAAGGTGAGTGAAATGGGGGATGAAAGAATAATAAAAGAGGTATTTAGAATGGCAAATCGGGAGGGTGAAAGAGGGAAGAATAGGAATGCGTGGGGAATGAATAAAAGGAAATTATATGAAAGAGCAGGGATATCTGGCGAGGGAGTAGAAAAACTTAAGAGGGAAGGGGCAAACTGGGTGGAAATGCTAGGTGAGCGATTAGTAGAGGTAGAGTTACAGGAACGCCAAGGCCAAATTGCCAACAGTAAATTTTTCAAAGAATATGCAAAGATTCAGGTGCTTGGTCGTTTACCTACCTATCTACACTCAACTAAAGAGGAAGACACGCAGGTCATACTGGCAAGGTTTAGGTGTGGAAGTGAAGAGCGTGGTAGGAAATACTGGATGAGTGAAGAATATCGGAAATGCATAGTTTGTGGGGCTGGAGAGGATAGATGGAAACATTGGATAGAAGAATGTACAAGGAATGAATGGAAGGAACAGGAGAAAAGGCTAGGACAAGAATGGAAGAAGTGTATGGATGAAAGGGGAATTGGTTTGGAATTGTTAAGGAGGGTGAAAAAGTGGAAAGAGCAAATAGGCAAAAAGGAAGAACATCCTTTAGTATGTAACGTGTAGGTAATATATATGTATAGTATGTAGTTAGGTAAAATATTTTGTATTTTGTAGTTTTTGTTGAATGCCACGAAGGTGGACTGAAAGTTATAAAATAACGGACAAATTTCACATGAGATTTGTTTTTGGTACAAAGAATCATCAGTTTTATAGAGCTCCGGAAAGGTTGAATACATTTATATATTAAGGCAGTGTTCCGACTTTATTAAGCTTTGAATGTAAGTCATTGTACAGTTTGGAAAATTCTTAAGGGCAATTTGTTGTTTCCATACCACATACAACGTGTTCAAGCACCTACTAATTAGCTAGGCTATGGCTTTTGCAAACACTAGTTCTAATCCCTCTATTCAAGGGCGTACCCTAGGAACCACCTCGCCGCACATAAATATCTATAACATTATTAAAACCTCAACCTGACGTCTTCGGGTGCAAAGACCATGGCGAAGTTTTGAAATTGTATGACAGATGGATACTTTATTCCATAATGCATAATTCATTTCATAATCCTCGAAACAAATATGAGCTGTTCTAACACCCCCTCACCCCCATTTCTCCTTGAATGTTTGCGTTGGAATTGTGAGTGACAATCTAATTGGACCGTAATTTCCACCAGCAAGACTTACTGTCGAGATGTTTCGCAACTTTTTGAAAAACACTGCTCGAGTTTCTGCAGGATGTACCATTGGCGACAAGAATTGAAATGTGGTTTATGCAGCATGGTGCACCACCACATTTCTGTTTGGTTGCTTATAGTCTGCGGATTGGTCGAGGTGGGACACACGCATGGCCAGTTCGATCCGCAGACTTAAATCACCTGGATTTTTTCTTATGGAACTATCTGGAGTCATTAATTTACGCTACTTGAGTGAAATAATTTCGACAAGTTGCGAAATTCGATAATTGCTGGTTGTAGCTCAATTAGAAACAACCCTGGTGTGTTTGAAAGAGTTCAGCGCTCAATGAGGAGAAAGCTTATATCCAGGGTAGAGGAAGTTATTTTGAACATTTATTGTAGATTGAGCAACTTTTCATGTAACTTTTTGATAATAAAATTATGTTACTGTCACAAATTTTGTTCACGCTGTATCTTCGAACAATGCGTTTTTTAGAAATCATCACAAGACAAAATATTCTTAGGTCAAGGAACAACCCCTTGAATTTTTGTCACATGTTTACCTAACACCCGCTATATATATTCGCTCGAAAAGTGTAGAAAATTATTTACTATTAAGTTGGGAACTCTCTACATCATTCATTTGTGCATTACAAATGTGTCAATTAAAGAACTTTTCAGAAAATGAGGGATATTTTATTTATGTTAACCTGGAGCTTATGTTAAAATGGACGGTTGAATACATTTATCTGTACCAAGCTAATATTTACATATATTATTAGTTACTTTTTTAAGTTATTTTGTGCATATTCAGTTTTAATCGTTTCAACATGTTTCAAGTTCTAATAGTTACTTCTTGATTTTATTAGTAAAAACTAATTTTATGTATTTGTAAAATATACATTGTAAATCTAGATTTTAGTTAAGTAAAGATGATGTAAATAACACGCATAAAGGTAAATAAAGGTACGGATCAAATTGAAATTTAAATAAATTGGTGCAAATTATATCGGTTGTTAGAACGAAAACTTTTTGAAAGATGTATTTAATGAATGTTAAATCACAGATAAATTTAATTGTCAGGTTCATCGTCGAAATGATAAAACTTTCGATCTAGATAACTCCACAAGTACAGCATTATAGAATTAAATTTTAATCAAAATTAATAATTACTTTCCGATAATATTCTAAGTTAGAAAAACTTAATCAAAAACATTATGATTACCGGAAAGAAGATAAATAGTAGTCAAAATATAATTAGTTTTATACGATGAACGATTTTTGGAAAATAATCAATTATCGGTTAAGTATTTAACCGATTTAATCCAAGCAGATTAATCTAACCCAGGATTTCTCAAACTCATGGCCCCACGTATTCCTGTTGACGATAGCAATAGACGATAGCATCAAAAACAAATATGTTATAAGTATTAATGTGATGGGTGGGCTTGTTTCTTGCCGCAAATTGAGTCGATAAGAGGAGTAATTTTGGACAATTTGAACTATAATTCTGACTCAACATCAAGTCGATTTTTATATTTCGTTTTTATCGTGACTAGGTGTGAAAATCCACTCTCACATAAGTATGTTGTTGCGAAGGGTAAAAGGAAATTCACCGCTTTGCGTTAGAGTTCATGATATTCTTCCTTATTGTTAGAAGCAATTATTATTCCTCAGCCAAAAAATCAATTTAAGAAATCCTTTCTAAATCAGCTTGAAGAGTTTTTTCGGCGGACATTTCTAGTAATGACTCCTGTGGCTTAATATTAAAACTAGAATTTATGCTATAGGTTGTGACCATATATGAGTCGAATCCAACCATCCAGTTTTCGAAATCAGTATTATTTGGCGAGAGTTTCCCAAATCGTACTGGTTACGACATTCTGTGATATATTTTTTAAGTTTATTATTTTTTATATTTTTATATTTATAGTTTATTATAAGTTTATTTTCATTAATTGGTACTTTCTGCTTCTCCCAGTTACATTTTTACTCCTATGTCTTCTTTATTAAAAAAATATAGCTTCTTTCTGGGAACTCTGCAATCAGTACGATTTGGGAAACCAGGTGCTTAAATCGTACAAGTCGGTTTCCAAAATCGCACCTAACAATTGAGCATAAAGAAATTGAATTGTTTTTTTAGAAAGTTTATTTTAAAAGTTTTATTCCTAAAATTTGAAATATCGCTAAATAATGACATACTTGTATTAATATATAGCATATATTTTACAAAATAAAATACTAATTAAAATATATGACATATATTTTAATAAAGTTAAGATCTTGGATAACAATACATGTTATCTTCCTTCAAAATTACGCCGCAAGAATCATGCACCCAAATTTTGAACGTCACGCATTGGGATCATGTTTTCCAAACGTACTTTTTGACACAAAAAGCAAAAACAGTGTTCTTCGTTTAAGGATATAGCATTGTCTGGAGCGGTGTATGTTGATGGACTCGGTTGGTCGCAATTACGTCTTTTATACTCTCTTTTGGAGACACCAATCTTTGCTACCCTCCTTTCCTAAAGAGCCTGAACAAATTGTTTATGCGCAAGTTGCTGGTAGTAAACACAGTTGCTGGCTGAGCCGCTTTTCGTTTCAGAACAAGCAATTTTTGGAATTGATGATATTTCAATGATAGAAACATTTAAACAAGAAATAGGTTCCAAATTTTCCTTTGATTCATCTGTGCCCTCAATGTTGGATCCAATTGCACCCTCGGGAAGTTTAACTTTAGCATTATTGCACTCATTCTCGGAAAAAATTATATTGCTGTTTGAAATCTCTTCAACTTGTTCAATTTCATACCTTAAACAAGTAGCAAAATCGGCATCACTAAATACGAAGGGATTCATAGGACAACAACAACTACTTTTAAAAGCATTCACTTCTCCAATAGTAGCTGCTTTATGATAAGCAGTAGTAATTAACTCACATAATCCACATTGAGTAATGCATTGGACTGCATGATTCGTCATGCAGTGGTCAAGACATTGATCTAGAATGTTAGCTTGGGCCCAAAAACACCAGCATCCAGAGGTTGTAGTCTGTGTGTGGTGTGCCCTGATAAATGTAGAAGTATTTTTCCATTTGCGCTTGCCAAAAATAAGCCTATAAATTTGAGTCGTGTGGCCGCCAAGCAATAATATAACTTTGCTGTTACGGTCTGGTTTAACAAAGTTGATAAAGTGCAGCAATCAATTCAAAAATAAGTCACTGGTTATAAAACCATGTTGTGAAACTTCAATCAAGCTACTTGCTGATGCTCCTCTACCTAGTTGTGGCGCTGCCCGCTTTCGTTTGAAAATAAACATACGCGGAACAAACATTCCGGCGGCACTGGCGCAGAAAACAAAAGTTGTGTTAGTTCCCCTTTCACCACTAACTATCCTTCCAATTCGTTTATTCCCTTTATGGCCCACTATTTTTCCACATTTTTTCCACTGTGGAAAAACCACTTCTTTCATTACATTAAATATCTTTTAAGTATCTATTTGATGTTCTTCTATCAGTTGTGCCAATAACTTGAAAAAAATAGCAACAGCTTTAGCTGAGAGATTTGGATGTCGCTTCATGAAATTATAAAATCATTTCTTTCCATCCAATTTGGAATTTAAGTTAAACTTATGGTTAATGTTATTTTTAACTGCTACTTGGAATGCGTCTTTTTACGTCAGTTATAGAAAGGCCACAAAATGACGATTCAGATATAAAATGTGTTCAACCAGTTCATCTTCATCAGCTGGAAGTAAAGTTGAAGTAGACCATTTCTTTTTAGTGATTCCAAGGTTCTTTTAACTTTTCCATCAAGATGCCATTTAAACGTAAGTTTTGGAATTCTGAATCGTCGGCAACATTCATTAAAGCCATATTTTCCATTTTTGTAGGCATACATGCCTTATGCATGGCTTCTGAACTCATTAAATTTTATTTTTTCCATGCTATTAAAACAAGGAACAATGAAATATAACTCTAAATGTATCTTAAAATAGGTTTTGTGCTTTTAATGCCCATATTTGTTTGTAGCCTGAGGAAGACAAAAATAAAATCGTAGAAACGTTGTATTAACTATATTTTTAGGGTTCCGTTGTTATCAACAAGGAACCCTCATAGTTTCGATATGTCTGTCCGTCCGTCCGTCCGTCCGCAGTTTAGCTCAAAGACTATTAGAAATATAAAGCTGTAATTTGGCATGGATATACAGATTAGTCACTCCGACAAAGTCGTAAAATAAAATCTTGAAAAAAAATTGTTTTAGGGTACCTCCCTTACCCTAAAGAAGTGGGGACTTTTTTACTCGTCTACTTTATGGTGTAGGGCAGGGGTTCCCAACCTTTTGAATATGTTGTACCGGTATGTAATAGACAATATGATCGCGTACCAGTGTAAATATTTTGCAAATTCAAGTAATGGCCTTATTTTTTTCTCAAAAACTTTATCGAACAAAAAAAAAATATCCCATAACGCTCAATTTATTGAAGATCCATTTTTTTTGGCAAAAACTTTGGAAAAACAGAATGCAACTCTATATGTACACCATACTAAAGTAATGTCATTTTCTACCCTGGCCTACCCTGAAAAAGATTTCAACGAAATAAGTAACAAAATTTAATATATAGATATATTTATCTTTAGTTCAGACTTTGTAAGTTAACATTTATTCTTCTTTCCTTTGAAAAATTAAATTTAGTTAAAATCTGTTTTGAGACGGGCACAGAAAAACTACATTACATTAGCATGGTGTATCCATTTGCAATAAAACCATTCGTTTTAAATTTGTAAATACTTTTATTATAATAAATATAAATGTATGTAGTGTGTAAAGATATTATAATAATTATTGCAATTAATGTGAAAGTTGCGCATGTTTACATTTTTCCAGCGTAGAAATATCGGGATTAATTTTTGTCAGATTCAGGCGAAGATCAGGCTCAATATTGGAGCAATGATCTATATTTGTTTTTCATTGCTGCCATAGTTGAAAACCCGGTTTCGCATAAAGATGTTGTACTGAATGGCATTAAAAATGTCAGAGCTTGGCATGAAAGTTCTGGATATTCTACCCGAACAGAAAGCCAAAATGAAAATAAGCTTGTGATCTCAAACTTTAATTTCCAACCACCGTCACTTCTGAGGTCTATGAAGTATTCTTTAGCAATTACGTCATCCGGAACTTCCGCAATGGATATAAAGGGATTACAATCCAATCCAATCAAATTTTGAGATGTAAAATCTGTAAAATATTTTTCAAACCAATCTGACACCGATATTAGATGTTGTTTAATGTCGTTTATCACACAGTTTGATACTGATAAATTGTTTTCTTAACAATATTTTAATAATATTTCCTTTCTCTGATTGCTGTATCATTAACTGCAGTTTTCTTCTGAAGTCAAACAAAGAATTATTAGTTCCTTGTAAACTTAAATTTAAATCATTTAGTCGAGAAAATATATCGGATAGGTACGCTAGTCTGAATAACCATTCCTCATTGGCAAAATTATCTTTTTTGAAATCTTCAGAATCTATAAGAAAAATAGATACCTCGGAGCGTAACTCAAAAAGTCGACTGAGAACTTTTCCTCGTGAGAGCCATCGTACCTCGGTGTGAAGCAAAAGTGTTTTATGAATACTCCCCATCTCATTGCATAGAATTGTAAATAGGCGGGAATTAAGCGCTTGAGATTTTATAAAATTAACTGTTTTTATGGCCTCATTGAGAACATTTCTTAATTTTACAGGCATATTTTTTATGGCTGTGGCTTCACGATGAATAATACAATGCGTAGATTTGCAATTTCGGTGCTACTTCTTTAATGCTAGTCACTACGCCGGATAAATTTCCAATCATAGCTCGAGCACCATCGGTACAAATACTCCCACACATTTGACCCAACTTATATTATTTTTAATTAAATAATCATTAGTTGTTTTAAATATTTCATTCGTTGTTGTTCTCACAGATAACGGTTTGCAGAATAATATTTCTTCTTGTATTTCATTATTGAAATCAAATCCAACATATACAAGTAATTGTGCCAGATTGGAGATGTCAGTACTTTCGTCTAGTTGCAGAGAATAAAATTGACTTTTATTCTCTTGCATCGCGTACCGGTAGCTTGACATATGTGTACCGGTACCGGTACGCGTACCACAGGTTGGGAACCCCTGGTGTAGGGTATCGTTGGATATAGCTTTCAAAAATATTACAGGTTTGTAAAAGCAATATTTCGATTAAGAGATCCGTTTGTGAAATATTAAGCTTTAAATTGCTAATTTTTGTTAGAGTCTAGTGGGGGACACTTAAGCCTCAATTTTCACCCACTGTCAGCTAAATGGCTGTTTCTGGATTTGTAAAAAAAATCACAATAGTAGTATATATAACGAAGTTAAAAGGAAAAGTATCACAGCTAAGTAGGCTTTATTAGTTTACGAGTAATAGTCGACCAACTTATAAAACTAACAAAGCGAGCGGCAGCCGTGTGTGTCATTTAAACAATATATTATTGGTTATGTTGAACGTCAAACTCGACAACATCAATGTCAGCTGATTAAGTTATTGGTTATGAAATTTTTTAGACATTTCAGTCTAAAGTCATAAAAGCAAGAACAGCAACTACGGAACCCTACATTGCGCGTGGCCCGACACGCACTTGATCGTTTAATTTTAATAACTTAATCCCCACACCTCATGAACCTTATATAAATAATTGTTATGAAAATTGTCAAAATGGTACTAAAGTCCCCTGTTCGTAATGATATAAATTTGCAACCACTGACTTTGGAAACCTTTGGTAAGGAGAAGAATCTTTTACTGGACTGTAAAACCCGATGGAATTCTTTTCTAAAAAGGCCGAAACGTTTTTATGAAATGAGGAAAGGAGTTGAAATTGCAGTGCTTCAACTAGATCATCCCTTTGATCTCAATCAGCAGAAATTAGACAAGATTAAAGAATTATGCTCCCGTTGAAGTCGCAGTACAATATCTGTGTAAAGAAGATGCCGGTTTTGCTCACTCTGAAAAAGTATTAGTATTAACAGTGAATAAGCTGAAAAATCTATACACTCCTATTCCACAAAATTTGAAATTCGATTGAAAGAGCGCGGAAACCCGGAGCCTAGCTCATCTCATAAAATTTTTGAAAGATCCTAATTTCGTCAATGGATCATATGGTGAGTTTGGTTGTAAAATTTTTAAACTCAAAATATTTGATTTGGCTAGAACCTCAATACAACGATTATTTAACGTAAATGGTAATGGTTAACAAGGAAAATCCGGGAAGAAAAAAAAACTGCAAAATGTGAATATATAGAAGAGCTACAATCAAAATACGATAACAGAAATTTACATAAAGAAATCAAAGATTTAACAGGAACATCGCGAAAAAGACAAACCATCATTATAAAAAATAAAAAAGGGAAGATCATAGTAGAACCAGCACTAAAACTAATAACGTGGAAAGAATATATAGAAGAACTCTTTCATGACACAAGAAGTACTGGAACCAAGCAGAATATGACAGAAGGACCAAACATATCGAAGAAAGAAATTCTCTATGCCATAAAGACATTAAAAAGCGGAAAAGCAGTGGGACCTGATGTAATACCAAGCGAACTCTTAAAACTTATAAATGAGGACCAGCTCGATATTATGGTAGATTTATTTAATACAATATACAGCACCTGAATGATACCTAAACAATGGATAAAATCTACCTTCGTAACTTTACCCAAGAAACCAAATGCCAGAGATACATACATCATACACTAAATGCATTTCTCAAAGTCATTCACAAGAGACTATACAACAAGCTAGAAAATGACATAGGAAACACTCAATTTGGTTTCAGGAATGGTTTCAGTACAAGGGAGACATTATTCAGTTTTAATGTATTGACGCATGTTTAGATATGAACCTAGATATACACATATGCTTCATAGACTATGAAAAGGCCTTTGATAATGTACGCCATGATATTCTAATAGATCTACTGAAACAACGAAATATCTACTCGCGAGACATTCAGATTATTGAATCACTTTACTGGAACCAAACAACCACGATAAAAGTGGACAACGACGAATCTGACGAAATACAGATACTCAAAGGAGTACGACAGGGTTGTATACTGTCCCCAATGCTGTTTAATCTACCCTCCGAAGAGATACTAAGAGAGGCACTAAGTGAAGAATACACTGGAATCACAATAAATGGTCATACGGTTAACAACTTGAGATATGCCGATGATACTGTTATTATAGCAGGGAATCTTGCAGACCTACAGAGCTTAACAAACAAGCTAAACGACATCGGTATACAATACGGTCTCAAGGTGAAACTGAAAAAGACGAAGTACATGGTTATAACAAAAAGCAGAACACAGTATCAGGACTTATACATCGACAACACGCGTTTAGTAAAGGCAACTAAATATAAATACCTTTTTACATGGAAAACCAATACCATAGACCAAACCCTAGAAATTAAAACCAGAATTGAAATGGCCCGAAGCACATTTCTTAAAATGCGTGTGTTTCTTTGTGATAGACAAGTAAATGTTGATTTACGTACAAAAGAACTAAGAAGCTAAGTGTTCTCCATTCAACTATATGGAATGGAAGCATGGACTTTAAAACAAACACAAATAAAAAAGCTAGAAGCCTTTGAGATGTGGTGTTATAGATGTGACGAATGCTTAAAATACCATGGACGGACAAAGTGACGAATATTAGAGTAATGGAACGCATGAACAAACAACGAAATCATAGAAACAATAAAAAGAAGGAAGCTACAATATCTAGGCCATATATCCAGAGGAGAAAAGTATGAGTTGCTCTAACTGATAATGCAAGGCAAGTAATAGGTAAACGGAAAAGCGGTAGACGCAGATACTCATGGCTGCGTAACCTGAAAGAGTGATATAATACCACATCCCAAGAGTTATTCCGAGCTACAGCTTCCAAGATGAAGATATCGATGATGATTGCAAACTTCCTGCAAGGAGATACCATATAAAGAAGAAGGTAATGGTTCAGAGTCTCAACCAGAAGCAGCAATTGAAGTGGTAATTAAAGACGCAGTTGAAGACGATGCTACGAGTATTGGTACTTGTACTAAACATGAATGATAATAAAGGGAATCATGAAAAATAAAAATCTGCTTGATATATTATAAAAAAAGAAATTGAGCTGTTTAGGGCAACAAAAAGCCTAACTGAATTACTAGATAAACTTTTCAGTTCTTTAACAATTGGACCAACTTCGGTGGAAGCAGAACGAGCATTTTCTATAATGGGTACAATGATAATACGTTGAGTGCAATGATGGTTGTAAGACAGTTTTATAAAAAAATAGATATTTGTGCCACTTTTCTTTATGTTATACATATATGTACTTATATGATTTTTAAAAATTTGCTCAAAATCGAAAACCCTATTGGCAACTGCACTCGGGGACATCTTAAGCTGTACTGTGGTACTGGTATGCTTTGGATATATGTGGCTGGGAACCCGGTGGTAAAAGCATTAATATCTACAATAAACGTTCAACGAACCTCAACGAGCCCTCATATAAGAGGTTGAGAAGCCTAACGAGAGAATTACTTATTTAAAAGTATCCCTACGACTACAATGAGTTTGTGAATTTTCTCAGTTCCAAATAGATCTTTTTCTGCATAGATTTTTCCAGACGGACACGTCTAAACTAATATGACTAACGAAACAAGACTAGACAGACTAGACAGACAGGACTTTTATTTAACGTCTCACTAAACCCCTTTTCCACTTGGCATTTAGTATACTAGCAGACCGGGAATGTATACAGGAATGTGATTCTATGTTATATGTTGATGACAGACAAAGCTAGTCAGGGCTAGAGAGACAAAACTAGACAGACAAGACTATATGGATAAGACTAGACAGACGTTACTAGACAGATAATACAAAACAGACAAATCTAGACAGACAGGACTTCATAGGCAGAGAAGGCTAAATAGACAAGACTAGTCAGACAAGACTTGGCAGACCAGACTAGACAGATCAGACTAGAGAGACAATATCGGGCAAACAAGACTAGTTAGGCTAGACAGACAAGAATCAACATGAGTATATGTCCGATCCAATATGGATTGAATATTTGATTGTTTCAAAAGCAAAACGACGTTGTATTGAGTTTGTAGGCCAATTGAAAAAGTTTTATATATTTTGTGTTTCGTTTGACAAAACTCCGACATTTTTAATATTGTTGATTTGTAGCGACATTTGTGTAGGGAGGAAAACCCTCCGGGAAAAAGATCAATCGATGTATTTCATATCCGTTTTATATAGAAATGTTATATTTTATATTTGTAATGTTGTTATACAAATATTTGCTGTTTTTAGCAAATTAAGTTACGCTGTTTATGAATAAAATATTACAAATTCACCAGAATCTAATCTGAAATACCTTTGAGGATAATCTGGCTAATATTTTATGGCTTTTCGTGAATATGAAAACGTATATTCTTCTGTAGTAGATTCGATTATCTTGACCCTCTAGTAATCCTATCTTATATTTTTATCTAATTTTCAGCTCGTTTTATTAAAACATCAAACTCTAATCCCTCAAACGTTGACATAAATTGTGGTATTAAAACAAGACTTGATGCAGGATTTCTACATACTTATCATGTTATGGTCACAATTTCATCGGCTTAGTTTGGGTCCTTGGCTTTTACAGAAATAATTAACCCGGAATCACAAAAACGTTTTGTTTCAAGAGTATGTTGGCTCCAATTTCATTGTTTCAAAGCTTAATATTGTGGATGGAACTAGATAGTTTCACAAGCGATTATTATAGTAAAGCAAAGTTAGGTATATAATAGCAGTACACCCTTTGAAATCGTTTTTAGTTTAAAATGAATGTCAGAGACTTGTCGCTGTTTAGACATGTTTGTCTAGTCTTGTTTCATCTGCCCGGTCTTGTCAGTCAAGTCTTATTTGTCTAGTATTGTTTGTTTATTCCTCTTTTTCTAGTCTTGTCTGTCTAGTCTTCTCTCTTTAGTCTTGCATGTCTGGTCTTCTCTGTCTAGTCTTGAGTCTTGTCTGTCTGGTTTTGTCTGTCTAGTACTATTGGTCTAGTACTATTGGTCTAGTACTATTGGTCTAGTCTATTACTATTGGTCTAGTATTGGATAAAACAGGCATTGTTTGATTTGTCTAGTTTTGTCTCTCCAGTTTGTCTGTCTAGTTTTGTAAATCAAGTCTAGTGCGACCAGACATTATTACACAGGAAAGACTGTTTCAAATATCTGTCTGTCAAGTCTGGTCTGTATAGTCTTCTCTGTCTAATCTCTCTAGCATTTTGTTTCTAGTCTTAGCTGTCGACTCTTACCTGTCTAGTCTTGTCTATTTATTCATGCCTATTTATTATAATATGAATATAGTAGCCGTAGATCCATTGTTTTTAGTGTAATATGAGATTATGAGAGACTTCACTTGTCTTCTCTGTCTAATCCTTTAGTCTTACCTAGTTGAAATTATCTAATATTTTAAGTAGTATACCTGCTCCCCTATCTATTGTTTAAATTATTCCTTTCTTTGGTTTTATAAGCCGTCTAGGATGAAACCAACTCACTTTTGTTCTATACGAGAACGTTGAAGAGCTGCAGGGGGTGAAACACGTAGTAAAAAATCAATTTGCTTACACTTTGATATCCTTTTCGGTGCGTTAATTTAACATCCAGCTCGTCTAGATAACATCGCAAAGCGCGTCGTGTTACAATAATCGATATGACGTTGCTCATCTCCGGTTCAATTAATCATGTTCATGTCGGTCGCCCACCTAATCCTCATCTTAAAACAACATAATGAATATGTTTTTCGCCCACGTGTCTTCACGGGCGACGGTGTTTCGATTATCACAGAAGTCATGCCGCTAGAACACGGCCCGCCGAATATACCAATGGAGATATGCACCACATGTTAAAACTAAGTTGGGAGGAAATATATTCAATTTTTGTAATGTCGACTCGACATGTGATCGTAAGTAATGGAAAAGGCGTTTTAGAGGAATTGATTGTTGCGCGACCGTGTGTACTTGCAATACGGATTTTTCCGTCTGCGGGATATAAATATTTCTTTATAAGTTTGCGACAAAGGATTCGACAAGAAGTGGGTTACATCGTTGAAAATTTCATATCAACGTTTCTTCTTTTTTTATAAATATAATAACTTTATGAATTTTCTCCATTATGAGATTTGCAAAAATCGAACAATCCGTAATGTAGCAACGCTGAATATGCTGTATCAAATGTTAATTCATGTAATTGCCAACAATAACAATAGATAGAAAATACAAATAATATTAAATATATTAGATTCTACAGTATGTATAGAGCAGGATGAGCAACCCGCTGCCCTATTCAGTTTCTAGAGCCCTTCAGAGATTTTACATTTAAAAATTTCTCATTAAATAATCGTTTTCAACATATTTCTTTCAGTAATATTTGTAGTAATGAACGTCTTATTTCTGCATTTTTTTATGAAACGTGTATTTTGTTAGTAAAGAAATAATCTGAGTTCATCATTTAGTGTTTGTATAAGTTTCCTACTTGCGGCCCGTGCAAGACTCTAAATTTGTAATTGGCCCGTTGTAAAAAAGATTGCAACCCTCGTATAGAGAGATAAGGTTTAACACGAGTCTTAATAGAGAAGGCCAGAGAAACAGGATTTGATACCATTAGAAAATATTTTTACAAGATTATACGGGAATGATCCAAACAAGGCAAGAATAGTGAAAACAAGTTAAAATTTAAAAAAATACCGGATGAAACTAGATAAGACTAGACAAGTCCTGGAAATTTTTTAATATATAGTATTTCTAGCAGGGCTTCTCAGAGGGGGGACAGAAGGGGCAGTTGCTATAGGCCTCATAATTTAAGGGGCCTTACTTTCCAAGATTCCAAGGTAGCAAAATCAAATTATTTCAAAATAGTATTTTTAGCACAACAATACAGAACATAAGCTGTGAATTTTTTTCTTTCGTCCTGCATGCGTCAGTGAGATGTGAGATATGTTACTTTTTCGTGTGATTAGAGGAGTGTATTATTTATAAAGTACGAAGTACGTAACGTAAGTGGTAAATGTGTACTATATCCGGCCCTTGGAGTCACTTTTAGAAAGTAAATTAGCGCATGCGCAGTAAATTTGTAGAATAGTGGTGATAAATAAGTGGTTAATAATGTCTTATATTGGATCGAGAGTTCGCGCTGCCGCGTAATATGTTGTCTTGATTAATTCTCTCTAGGACGAATATTATTAACAAAACTCGATAAAAATCCAAACATGTCAGTCAGTAAGTCTCTATATCCTTGTTTTGAAAGTCTTAAAGTTGGTTTGTATACATTTACACCGTCGAAAAAATATCTGGTATATAAATCAGATATTTGACAGTAAACTTTAATTATTTCTTCCCCAAAGTTTTTAATTGAGTTTTTACTTTTATTTGAGCGGTGTCTAAATGGTGCAGATATTCCGAAAGCCTGGCGAACGTCATATATCACAGCCATACATAAAAAGGGATCACAAAATGACCCAGCATAATTTATGGGAAATAGCTGTCATTCCTACAATAGGCAGAATATATTTTCGTATTCGGAAAACCCTAATAGAAGACCATATTAAAGATAAACAATCTGAAGAACAGGCTGGATTTCGAGCGGGTCGCTTAAAAATCGAAAACCTTTTCAACCTCAAAATAGCCCAAAAAGAGGCAGAGAAACACATATAGCCCTTATTGATCTAGAAAAGGCTTACGATAGTGTCCCGATATCACAACTATGGGAAAGAATCGAGGAACTAGAGTTCCGACTGACTCTACTACAGGCCACTAAAAACTACTATAGGGACAATTCTGCAAGAGCGAAGCTATGAACAGGTCTGATAGAGAGTTTTAAGACCTCCAAGGGGCTCAGACAGGTGTGCTGTCTATCCCCTACTCTTTTTAAAATTTACCTTGACCGATCCCTTAGAGCAGTGGTTCCCAAACTATTATGGTCGTGGAACCCCAAAATTTGTTGCCAATGATCGAGGAACCCTAAATATTTTTGAAACAACGACTTTTCAAAATTTAATATCTGATATTAAATGAAACAAGTATTATTTTGGTATTTCAGATTTTATTGAAATAAACAAAACTAAAAAAAAAAAACAATTAATCTTAGAAATATTTTACAAAAATATAAAACATAAATTAAAATAAATGAAAAAACTTTAGTGTGAAGTGCTTCTTTGATTCAATGATTCTATTAACATTAGGCGTTGTGTTTGATAACGGAATTCGCATATCTAGTGCAGCATCAAGTTTGTTAAGATATTTAGTTTTTGTGGCAACATAGTTTGAAAACCCAGCTTCTCACAAATAAGTGGTTGCAAACGGCAATAGAATTCGTTTTGACAAATTTGGATATTCATGCATCTGACCAGATATTGCAAATGAAATTGTTCTAAATTTTGCTTCAAATTGTGTATCCAAACCCAATTTAATCAAATTTTCATAATCCATGGAATGAAATCCTTTTGGTTTTTCTTTTATTTTGAATGGATATTGTACGCTGTAATTATCTTCATTCCACATAGAATTAAACACCATTCTGATTTTTTTAATGAAATAAAATTTGTCATGCGGAATTTTCTTCGCGAAACCCCAGGGTTCCACGGAACACACTTTGGGAACCTCTGTCTTAGAGGGTGGACAAGAAAGTGGGTACAACTGGGACTGAGAGTGGGAGATGACACGCTCTATAGTTTATAATTTGCTGACGATCAGGTTGTGATAGCAGAGGATGAAGACGATTTGGGGTATATGGTCAGAAAACTGCAAGAGGGATAAAAAAAAGCTGGTCTATCGATGAACATAAGTAAATGCGAATACCTGGCAATAGGCACAAACAACCAGAATAATCTTCTCTTTGTAAACGAATTTATAAAAGGAGTAGAAACGTCCAAATACCTAGGGGTTATATTTAACAAAGGGGGCAATAGCAGGGATGAGAGGAATAATAAAGGTAGAAAAATCATAGGAGCTCTAAATTCAATCCCCCGGGAAAAGAATATAAGGAGAACAACAAAAAAGCGACTATATGAAAGTATTGTTCAAAGTGTGATCATAATGTGATCAAATGTGATCATATTGTGAAAGTATGGAGCAGAAGTATGGGAGCCAATAGAATCACTGAAGAGAAAACTACTTGAAACTCCAACTGATTTTTTAAGAAGAAGCTGTGGAGTGTCACGGAGGCATAGAGTGAGAAACGAGAAGATCCGAAATAGGATGGGCAGGGAAAAGAATATTTCAGACGAAGTTGAGAAAAAACAACTGAGTTGGTTTGGTGACACGAAAAGACTGGATAAGAATAGATGGTCAAGGATAGTGTTGGAATGGATACCGCCGGAGAGGAGAAAGAGAGGAAGACCTAGAAGAAGCTGGAGGGATGGACAAGATGAAGCGATGGAAACAAGAAACCTAACCGAGGAACAACCTCTTGATACGCGGCGACAGCCGTAGAAATCCGTGTAAAAAAAGTTTTACTTTTCAGCGGATGTGGGAGGGGGCCTCCAAATATCAATTGCCCAGGCCTTGCATTTGCTCTGAGACGCTATAATTTCTAGACAATTTCTTTTAGGCAATATTTGAAAATATTGGTAAAACTAGACTGAAATGGGCAAACTCACCCATTGCTTATTTAGAAGACAAGATTTGAGAAAACTGGAAAAGGCGTCTATTCAAAACCCTAAACTTCCTGAAAACTATAATCAGTCTTATCAAGACTAGTTGCAAGAGAGACAGTAGATGAGTTGAGATGGGGTCTGGATAAGACTTGATGAGAAGAAATGAGATGAGGCCAGACAAGTATATATAGTATATATAGACAAGACTCGCTACAACAAGACGAGCTGAGTCCAATCAAGAGTGGGAAAGAGCAAATGAGACAAGAAGAGTATTTTTAAGACCAGTGGAGACTGGATGAGAATTGAACAGACGGATACAAGTAGAGTGTATACAAGAGTATTTCAAATAAGATATTATTAATATCAGATAAGACCAGGTAAGATCAGATAATACTAGACGGGAACAGACAGCAGCAGACAAGAGTGAACAAGACCAGATAAGACCAGACAAGACCAGCCAAGCCCAAATAAAAGCAGACAAGCTCAGACAAGATGAGAGTAGATCAGAAAAGACTAGGCAAGACCAAACAAGTTCAGACAAGACCATACAAGATCAGACAAGACCAAACAAGAACACACGAGGCCAGCCAATACCAAACAATATCATAAAATATCAGAGAAGGCCAGAAAAGACCGAGCAAGACGAGGTAAGACCAGACAAGACCAGAAAAGATCAGAGAAGACCAGAGAAGCCCAGACAAGACTAAAAGACCAGACAAGACCAGACAAGACTAAACAAGACCAGATAAGTCCAGACAAATAAAAAAAGACAAGAGAAATGCAGACAGAACCAGACAAGACCACAAAAGACTAGACAAGACAAGATAACATAATAAACATACAATTTGTGTTAATGATTTTCGAGATTTTGTTGACAATGTTTTAAGGGATAGTAAAAATGAACTTCCTGAAACGGTCAAAAGGGCAAAAAATATTATCAACACAATTGCAATTAGCTCAGCAGAGGTTGAACGTGGGTTTTTCCTCCTGAATACAATTTGCTCCGAAAAAAAGATCAAATTTAATCATTCGGCATATTTCTGATATAATAAGAATTAATTTGACTGGTTTGCCACTGAATTTGTGGGATATTACACCAGACGTTCAATCGTAGCTCAGAATTTTTTGACGAAAAACCAGAATCCTCTGGTTCGACAGGCTCCTTACTCTCCTGATATAAATCACTAACGACTTTCATTATGAATCACCTGCGACTTCTGGCTATTCCCTGAAGTCAAGAGGCCATTGAAAGGGACACGATTTCAGACAAGAGAGGACATTATGGCTGCGACGACAGCCGAGCTAAAGTCGATTCCGAAAGAGGCTTTTTCGGAACGCTTCAAACAATGGCGGCACCGCTGGGAGAGTCCCAAGGAGACTACTTTGAGGGTGATTAGGTTTCCAACGCTCCCTGTGTGCCAGTTTTTTTACCGGCTAACGGTCGGATACTTTTCTAACAGACCACGTATATATATATATATATATATATATATATATATATATATATATATATATATATATATCGCAAATATAGTATATATGTAGCAAAAGCGTATATATGTAGCAAAAAACGAGCGCGGTAGAATGCCGGCCCAAGCGAGCCGTACAAACACACTTAACACACTAACTAATCTTTCTAAATCACAGCGCGATTTTTTTCCAATTTAACGCCGACAATCTAATATTGGCACCTGTCGGAATATTTTTGATAGGCCGCAAAACCAATAAAAAGGTCCCAAACACCTACAGGTAACCAAAAAGCGATTTGGAATCTTATTCTAAAGAAGTAATTTATTTTTGTTATCTGTAATACCTAAAATAAATTGAACATTTATATAAATTGAGTTTTTTTCTCATTTGGGGCAGGGGAAGGGGGTAAACATATGCGAGCCGTTTCTTAGAATTTTAGCAGCACATCACTAGCTACACCCACAGCTATTTCGCAGTTATACATTCAACTACTAAATAAAATAGACACCGGAAATCATCCCATCGGCATTTTTGCCGAACTATCAAAGGCTTTCGATTGTGTGTCTCACCCACAACTTTTAGATAAACTATTTCAACTTGGTATACGTGGACAGATGGGCAACTAAATACAATCCTACCTATTAAACAGGAAACAACATGAAAAAGTCAGCTCAAACGTTGAAACTGCTATTTTGGAGCCGCTGAATATTAACATAAGTGTTCAGGAAAGTGTTCTGGCTCCCATTTTGTTTTTATTATATACAGCGGACCTAGTCTCATTTATGCAGAACTGTCGATGCATTTTATATGCTGATAACTCAACATTCATTATATTTTACAACTTCAACGACTGATAATAAAATTCAAGCCAACAATGTTTTTTCCAAAATGCTGGTTTGACTCTCCGCGCACTACCTATTTCTAAAGAAAGACAAAACTGAATACCTCATTTTCCAAACACAACGAAGTCAGTATGCGGAGTATTTAAACTTAAATATCGATGGTTTTAATCATCAGAGAACGAAAACAACAAGATTCCTGGGACTATATTTCGACGAGTTCCTTGCCTGTAGCATGGCAGAGGATACTTTATCAAAGAAGATTAATAGTAAGGCATTTTTAATTCGGGCGTTACGAAAAATTGTGAACCCATATGAACTTCTTACTTTCTACTATGCTGTGATCTGTCAATTGGAGTCAATTTTCACCTAACCGGAATTTTAGCGTGCGGAACTTCTAGTAAAATATAATTTGTGCTTGGGCACAAAACAATGTCATACGCTCCCTGGTAGGTATTCCTTCTACAGCATCCTGCAAACTACAATTCTAAAGGCTAAAAATATTAATAGTCAATAGCCTATACATCTTGGAGGTAGCTTGCTTCCACCACAAAATGAAGTTAGGATTGAACAGAAACATGGATTTCATTTTTTGGAAATATTGACTTTACAAGAGGACGTACGAAACTATATTCCCTTGAGTGTAACTATTCATGGAGTTTCCATCTAGAACCAGCTACCAAATAGTATTGGAGATAAAATTTCATGGAGAAACGCCAAGAAGAAGTTGAAATCCGTTTTATTAAAAGATACTCTTCAAAAAAATACTTTATTCCCTTTAATATTTTTTAATGTATCTTTTTGATTTCTCCTTTGATTATTTCCTTTGTGTTACATTAATTTCTTTTTTGACTTTATCATATTTTTATTTTTGTGTACATCGTTTATGAAATAAATTTAATTTTGATTTTATTTGTTGTCTTATCTATTTTTTGTTGTCTTATCCTATTATCATTTTTAACGGGTTGTAATGTTAGTTCGCCTCCCCGTAGTGCACGTGAACTAAATAAACTAACAACTGCTGGCAATCAGACAATCCTATGGATCTCCTGGTTATGATCATCGCCTGAGAACAACTGCAGACCTGTAGTTTGTAGATATGGTGGTGACAACTTGTACTGCGACCTTTATAGATCTATTGTTCCCCACCCACTTCCTTTAAGCTTCGGTGTACTTACCCATTTAGAGCGCCTCCTCTAATCCTGTTTCTTTTAGAAGTTTAAGGATCTGGGTGGGAATCAAGGACTGCAACTCCTCTGCGTTCAGGCAGTGAGCCCATCTGTCTCTTGCTGAGCAGTTCTCCGCAGGCTTTGAGCAGATGTATGGGGGTTTTCTCTGCTGAACCACAGAATCTGCATTCGTCATCCTCCTCTAGGCCTAGGGCCTTGATGTGTTTTCTAAATCTGCAGTGTCTCGTCAGGACTGCTGTCAGAATTCTAAGCTTGTTCCTGGCAAGCTTAGTTTCAGGCAAGCTTTTGTTCTATTCTGGTTAAAAGATCCCAGCATCACTTTGAACTGCCATATCCCTGGAAGTTCTTTCAAGGTTTTCATCCTTTGTTCTCTCATTTCTTCATCTAAACTTTTGGGGATGGAGTTCACACTCATGCCGCAAAGGTTCCGGACCTATAAAGGGACTACTGGATCCCTTGTTTGCTAGGTGATCGGCTTCTTTGTTTCCGTCTATACCAGTGTGTCCTGGTACCCAGCATAGCGTAAGTTCAGACCTGTAAGACCAGAGACAAATATGTAATATACATTTTGACTCATTCAAGAATGCCCTCTGAGGACCTACCACGGACACCTTATGAGTTTCTGAACGCAAACAAACATGCCATCGACTATATCCTGTCATATTTGATTTGTATTTATATCAATATTGTAATGAGCTATACGCTAAATAAATCATTTTGACCAACAACAACTTTTTAGCTGTAATTATATTAATACATAACCAGGCTATAAGCAAGGCGATTGCAAGGCCCGACAAAAAAATTTAGATGGTTGCAAAATGCGGAACTACATATTTTCTACCTGGCAAAATCTAGCAATGCCACGTTCTATTAAACTGGGCAATGTCATTGTCACTGTTCAGTGTAGCTAGAATGTCGCGAACAATGCCCTCATTTACTCAATAAACTTTTTTGTCGAGTTATTCGGTTCATATCTACCGGAAATAGAAAAAAGGTGTATAGAGTGAGCGAATATATTGGCTTTTCAGCAGATTTTCAGAGGGTGGACAACAGGCACGGGCCCTGTCTGACCTTATGGTAAAGACGCTGCAGCGTGTTATACAAATATATTAAGCGTGTAATATAAATAGCGTGTAATACAAATGTATTATGCATATGCTACATATGCATAATACAACGTATTAATATAATTTAGACATCAGTTAGAAAAACAATATTTAGTGTTGGTTTAGTGTAGAATTATTTTAATCATTTTGATGACAAATTTAGTATCTCGATACAATAAAGCTCCATCCGATTAAATTCAATAATTTACTGCTGTCAGTAGGTATAAACATTTTTCTGTAAAATATATCAAACTTGAATATTCCAATATTTATCCAAACAATTTCAATTTATTTGTGCTGCTGTGCAATTATTTATTTCCGTGACATATATCCAACACAAAACAGACGCAACAAAACAGTCGCGAGAAATAAAACCGTCCGTTATTAAGCGCAATCGTTTAGATATGAAACTTTATTTTACCGGCGATGATCAAAACGAGCGTCTTTTTTCCCCACCGCACCGCTAAAAGCGACCGACCGTAACCATTTACATTTTCGACTTCACAAATAACAAAGAGATAATTACAATTCGATAAGGAAAATTAATCCCCTCTGTAAAAATCGCTCCTGCTTTTGTGTCTTTGAATCCGTCAAAAGGGAAGTGCTACAAGACTCATTTATAAACTGACGCTCTCAAAGTGAAATTTTTAAATCTTCTTTTATCGTTGATTGTTTTAATAAATTACTTTCAACTTGATTATCTCTACAGAATGAACTAGAAAGACAAGTTAAAATGAAATAGACTAGTTTTTTTTACAATTACATTTTAAATAAATTATGTTTAATTGTTTAATAATATTGTTTAATAAATTGAGTAATTGGACAATAAATTATGTAGGCAATATAAGATAAATAAGCATACAAAAATAATATTAGACATAGAACGTGCATTCATTAAGTTTCAAGACTAAAATATATATAATACTACTAAAAATTAAATAATACTATACGTCTCAATCTTGATGATAATTTGTAGAAATGCTCGTCATTGCTAACATTTAACAATTTTTATAGTTGAAATTTTGTGCCTCAGCTGGCGTGGCCGGCCATTGCGCCGTCTATAGTCATATTTGTTCGTTGTGTATAACGTTTCACACGTACGGGGTACTCAAGTGCAGAAAAATTACAAAATCTAATTAAAAAGAAAGGTTTAATATGTCAGGAGATAACAAGAAGGTAAAAATCGCGTTCGTGATCACAAGAAAGAAATAGGAAGAAAGAAAAAACGGACGGAAACCTAAAAAACAATTGAAAAACAGATCGATAACTTCAAAAACGTTATTTGTAAACTGGTGGAATTAAATGAAACCACTGACAAAAATCAGAATGAAAATGCAGGTAAATGTTAATAATAACAAAAAGATATACGAGTTTCCATACGAAACCGCTATCACAAAAAAGTATTTTCGTCTGAAAAGTCTCCATCCGAGACAATTACTTTGAAATTGCATAATTATAGTGATTCACTGAAATGCAGGTAAATGTTAATTATAACAAATAGATATACGAGTTTCCATAGGAAACCGTTATTACAAAAAGTATTTAGTCTCCATACAAGACACTTCATTGACACTTAAGTATGTCTTTGTACAAAAATAACATGTACAAAAAATGTCTATACGACAAGTTGTCCATACGATAAACTGTCTATACGACTAACTGTCCATGCGACTAACTGTCCATAAGACAAACTGTCCATATGACAAACTGTCCATACGACGAAGTATTCATTCACACTTAAGTCTTTGTAAAAAATAACATGTACAAAAAATGTCGACAAATTGTTCATACAACAAACTGTCTATAGGACAAACTGTCCATACGAGAAACTGACCATACTAGTATAAAAATAACATGTACAAAAAATGTTTAGAGGACTAACTGTCTATACGACAAACTGTTTATACGACAAATTGTCCATATGACGAAGTTACAAAAAAGTTACAAAACTTACAATAAAGATCCATAGTATAAAAAGAATCCAATTTAAAAATAATAAACGCAAACATTCGTTCTAAACATTTGTACTAGTTTTCCTTCTTTTAGAAGAACGTCTGGATAAAGCAAATGTTGATTTAGGTAATCTCATCCAATAATCTCCAAAAAGAAACAGAAGCAACTAAAAATAGACCACAGGTCATCGAGGTTATATTAGACTCTACACTGAAGCACCAAACATAAATATAGAAGTAGGTGCAGTCAACACAGACGTTGCTTCCAGACGAGATGAATTGAACTGATGAGAACATTTTACAGAGTCTCAAAACTGCATTGGTTCTGCAATTGCGGCATTAGGTGCTGCAGTATCCACGATTCTGGAAGATCCTGAAGAGGGTATTGACCAGGAAGCGCTCATGAAGTATTTATGCGATGCTGGGAAACTGTTGACCGACGTTTTTCATCAACCGTCGCAAACACAAAGAGTGTTCATTACACCACTAATCAGAATATCAGTTAAGCCCTGTATAAGCTGGAGGGAAAACAACAGATAAAATCGGTGTTAAAATTCAAGCCCAGACCTCAACGAACGAGTGACAATACAAATCGCCAGCAGTCCCTAAGAAAGAAGATGAGTTAAAGGGAGCAGGGCTGTCTAAAATAGTTTACAAAAAAAAACTGGAAACAAATTACTGAGGATAAATTTGTCCTAGATTTCCTGAAGTTTGAAGTTGCTGAAGGGTTATACCTTATAGATAAATTCTATATAAAAAAAAACCACCAACAGACCAAAAATTGGGCTAAGAATGATATTATAAAAATAAAGCACGAGATAAATAAGCTCTAAGCTAAAAATGCTATAGAGCCTTGTCAAAATGAAGATAATGAATTCATTTCTCCAGCAGATTTATTACTAATTTCAATAATCTAGTAGTAGTAATAACCTTTATTGGTATAATTAAAATACTTTACACTGCCATACAAAATATATACAACAAGCAAAAAAAAAAAAGTTGTGAAACTAAAACTAAAACCCCATTAAAAAGAAAAAAGAAAATTTTTATTGAAACCCAATAGATATTAAGTGTTTGGTGGACTTAATATCTTTTCGATTTTAAAATGGATAGTATCTATAAATTTATTTAGATTTTTAGATTATATTAGATAGCTTTTTTTTGTCTGATGTACAGGCGTTGATGTATAGGTTTTTAGGGTGGTACAAATCACCCTAAAAACCTTTACATCAACACCTGTACATCAGACAAAAAAAAAACTATCTAATATAATCTAAAAATCTAAATAAATTTATAGATACTATCCATTTTAAAATGGAAAATATATTAAGTCCACCAAACACTTAATATCTATTGGGTCATATGTGTTCGATAGATCTAGAAGACGCATACTACCTTATTCCTATCCATAAATCATTAAAAAAAAAATTAATTTAAAATTCAGGGGCAGCTATTCCAGTTTTTCTTGCCTTCCCTTTGGTTTATGCACAAGTCCTTTTGTTTATAAAAAAAAATATATTAAACCCGTTATAAACAAAATGAGAGAACTAAGGATGCTTGAAAAATAATTACGAGAGACATTTGAAAAAGAATTAGGCAACCAACGACATTTTGTTCAGGAAGTGGCGCATCTAATTTGTATTTTTTCTATTAACATCAAGAGCGTCACTAGCGACTTAAAAACAAAAAAGAGAAGAAGGACGGCTTTTATCAACAAGAGAAAAGAAATTTTGCGCTTATTGAACGCTTATTGAAGTTTAACATCAAGTTTTTTGTTTCTTACTCGAGCAGTGTTTTTTGTATTTGTATTTAAGATTTTCATTCGGTTTGTTGTGCAGTTTTTAATAAAAAATTATTGGTTAGTAACCACTGTATAATTCATTCCAATCTCCACCTACACCAGACAAAACTACGAAGTAACTCAAACATTTTTTGGTCCTTCGAACCGGATATGGTGTAGATTGGTGCAGAAAACTATCAGTAAGTAAAACATCAGTGTTTCTCTTTAGTTTGTCTCGTATTTGCACAACAATCAGTGCGGCTATTACTCTTTTAAACATCATTTTTTTACAACAATAAGTGCGGCACTTACTCTTCAACAATTACTAGAATAATCAATGCGGTTTCTACTCTTTTGAACAATTACAACAACAATCAACACGGTTTTTTCGAACAACTCGAACGGCAATACTCTTTTGGACAATTGAACAACAATCTGTGCGGTTTTTACTCTTTTGAACAACTCGAACTTCAATACTCTTTTGATAAATTGCGGTTTCTACTCTTTTGAACAATTACAACAATTAGTTGCGGTTTCTACTCTTTTGAACAATCTTTTCTTGTGAAGGATATTTATGACGAATAACGAATCAAGGATCTCTCTCCAAATTAATCGTTTCCATTATATCTGTATGAGTAGCTGACGAATCCCGTGAAGACGTTTTTTCAAAAGTCAACATCAATAATATTAACACGTAATTGGAACTTCTCAATACGCATTGACAGAAATTCGAAACAACTCATGAACGATTATTTAAAAGCGGATATCATTTTAGATAACACATACATAAGGGAAATGGAGTCGAGATCATCCACGGAACCTTCATCGTTTCATGAATTTAAGAACTTTTTACGGCTCAAGCACGAGGACTCGAAAATCTCGAATGCAATCAAGCACCTAGCTCCAATAATTTAAACTGTCAATCATCTTCACTGCCACCACACTCAGTTTGGTCCTTAGCCCGGGTGCATACAGATCAACCGGGTACACAACCCACATCTCCCACTCGTTGTTGTAGGCTTTGTAAACAGGAACATTACATCGTCGCCTGTCCAGAGTTCCGTTTAAAAACTCTTGAACAACGGAAAGAAACTGTCGAGCTTTTACGCCTTTGCTACAACTGCCTTGGGAATCATAATGTCATCAACTGCCGGAATCCGAACCGTTGCAAGGAGTGCAACAGAAATCATCACACAATGATTCATCTATCTCAAAGCCATCCAATTTATGCTATATCCATGGATCCCTTGCAATCGAATACATCTCAATCGAGTTCTCCTCAGTCACATACTACCACACCTCGAACTGCAATCATAGAAAATTCACCATTCGGAACATCTCAACTCACCTCACCTCAACTCGACTTAACTCAGCTCAACTCAACTCAACTCATCTCAACTCATCTCAACTCATCTCACCTCAACTCGACTCAACCCAGCTCAACTCAACTCAACTCATCTCAACTCACTTACGGGACGAACCAGGACGTTACATCGTACGTTTGCCTCTTAAATATGAAGCAAGTCATCTTGCAGACTCCAGACATATAGTTTTTGTCTCTCTCAATCGTCTTTTACGTCGACTCTCAACTGATCCTTATTACGATGAACTCTACCTCAAATTTATTATCACACCTGACTTCTCCTGTCTACTAACTACCTTCCTCACCATGATATTGCCCGCTGCAAGGAGGGTAGATTTCCACTGTCAAAATGGACAAGTAATCATCCAGATCTTCTCAAAATCAACTGTAAAAAAATTGGGACTCAGCAATTCATATAGAGGCAGTTACAGACTACTCAACAGATGGCTTCATTGCGGCCTTTCGGCGGTTCTCCGGACGACGAGGTGTCTGTAAATTTCTACACAGTCACTGTGGTACAAACTTTATCTAAGCAGATACCATTCTTAGGCGTCAATTTTCCTCCAGTTCCATGGAGTTCAAGGAACTTACTATTTTATTGGCTAATGATGGTACAAATTGGAACTTCAACCCTCCAGCAGCTCGACATTTTGGTGGAAAATGGGAGACGTCTCGGAGAGACGGCGATACTGTATTAATCTACGAGGAACTAACAACTCTTTTGGTTCAAACCGAGGCAGTGTTGAATTCACTACACCTGGGTCACCTCTCAGATGATCCAGAAGATTTTTCGGCTCTCACTCCTGGACATTTCATCCCGGAAAAATCTCGCTCATCTGTACCAATATTACGACTTTCACCATGGCATCTAGTTCAGCAAAATTTCAACAATTTTTCGTCTAGATGGTCCTCCGAGTGTCTTCAACGTTATCTCTCAATTTCCAAGTGGCATCATCTCTCAAATCAAATCAAAGAAGGATCATTGGTGCTTGTCACGGACGAAAGATTTCCACTATCAAAATAGCCACTGACAAAGGTCTTATCTCTTCACCCTGGAACGGACGGACTCACCAGAGTAGTAACAATCAAAACGGCAACAACAACTCTTATTCGACCAATTACAAAACTCTCAGTGCTACCAATCTCGTCGGACAATAATCTCGTCAACGCAATTGTCGAACGCGAGGGGTATGTCTGAAAAGAATTACGAAAGACGTTTGAAAAAGGGTTAGGCAACCAACGACATTTTGTTGAGGAAGTGGCGTATCTAATTTGTATTTTTTCTATTAACATCAAGAGCGTCATTAGCGACTTAAAAACAAAAAAAAAGAGAAGAAGAACGGTTTTTATCAACAAGAAGAGAAAAGAAATTTTGCTGTAACGCTTTTTTAATTTTAACATCATAGGTTTTTTTGTTTCTTACTCGAACAGTGTTAATTTTTGTATTTGTATTTCAGTTTTTCATTCGGTTTGTTGTGCATTTTTTAATTAAAAGTTATTGGTTCGTAACCACTGTACAATTCATTCCAATCTCCACCAACAGCAGACAAAACTACTAAGTACCTCAAACAAAGGATTTTATCAATTATTTATATTGGTGATCTATTAATCGTTGGAATTCATATGAATCCTGTAAAAATTCAATCTATTTTGGTGAAAAATCTGTTGGAACAATAGGGAATATGCAAGAGATTTAGATTTACTTGATTTTTTTACCATCGATACTTTATGATCTTGCAAATACACCTATACCATTATTTTCTTATTTAGTTTGTATCTAATTCCAAAAATTAAAATCTAAAAGTCCAAAATATACTAACGCAATAATTATGCGAGCGCAAAAATATTCGCGTGAGCGCGAATTTAAATTTGCGAAACGCATCACCATTGGTCGAACCGAAACCAAGGACTGTGAAGCACACGTTATGACATTTATAGACGTCAATATTCACTGTGTTGTTTTGCTGTGCAATATTACTGTAGTTTTTTTTGCGTGTTAGTACCTAGTGCCATTTTGGTCTATAGTGACATTATAAATTATCAAGAACAATGACGGAAAGTGGTTTTGTTAAAGCACAATCAGACAATTTACCAAAAATATATGCATTTATGATGTGCTTAGAGAATAACCAAACTGAATTGCTAATATGTTAAATGATTCATTTAATTTTAATTTCGGTTAAAATGTACTATAAAACATCACTTGAGATGATATGTATAGGCAACCCACCGTACGCATTCTGCGTATGCGCATTGGTGGGTTTTCCAACGGAAATTGACATAAAACCTCCAGTGGCGTGTAAATCGTTGGATACGCATTATTATTTAAGTTGACGACGACGAATTGATATAACAAGTTTATTATTATTTTACAAATCTATTTAAAGATAAACGAAACATAACGCATTATTTACGGTTAGTACGAAGATTTTATTTGACAAGTTGAAACTTATTAGACTCTTGGTTTAACCCCGGTTAGATTAGGTTGCCCGCCGCGAAGCGGGCAGATAAATTAAGACAATATACGCGCGTCAGCGCGAACTCTCGATCCAATATAGGACAAAGTGGCAAGGACCGTTGGTTTTACCTTGGTTATATTAGGTTGTCCGCCGCGAAGCGGGAAAATAAATCAAGACAACATACGCGCGGCAGCGCGAACACTCGATTCAATATAGGACAAAGCGGCAAGGACCGTTGGTTTAACTCTGGTTAGGTTAGAGTTGTTGGGGTTTATTATCATTTTAAAGAATTTTTATATACCCCCTTCAAATTTATTTTCCCTACGCCTTTGTGTTTTGCCCCCTATGCGCATGCGCAGAATGCGTACGGTGAGTTGGCTATACATGTTATCTCAAGTGATGTTTTATAGTACATTTTAACCTTAATTTCTTTAATGTAATTAATATGTCTATAGTTGGAAGTGGGATGCTTTCACTTAAAAGTTTTATTAAATGACATGATTGTTAATATCAAGTGATGTAATAATATCAACATTTTAGGCTTTTCCTATGGCACTTATTGTACCAATTCGCATTACATTTTTTAAATGTTTTTCATCCTCCAAATCATCTTGAATCCAACTTAATTCAGATGAGCTACATGATGCATAATCAGGAGATATCACTGAAGAATCAGCAGAAATAGATGCCATGCCACTATCAACTGGGTTATCTGTAAATAACTTCCTAGATGATTTTATTGGTGACGTTGCAATATTTTGAACACCTTTACTTCTGTAATTTGACTTAATATTTACTTGCAGAGCTTTGTCATTAGTATTACTAGAGGCTTCAATCTGCTCTGTTTCAAAGACATCCATGGCAGAGGTACTTGGCCTTGCTCGATAATCATCACTTCCTTCAATATGATAACAACTTTGCCCGGCTTCATAGTAAGTTGTTTTTGGTGATTCAATTTCTAAGCATTTGTACTTTTGACAGCTACAAGTTAAAATCCTTGTCTTTTAATAGCCCATATTCCCTCCTGTGGTGGTGGCATATTTTCTTTTTGGCAGTGAAATATATGAGGCAGAACTCTTTCCTTGAACCATAGTATAACTGTTTGCCCTTGTTGTTTCATGATGTATTGAACATAATTTGTTGTATCTTCCTCAATCTGAAATAAATTCAACATTTAGTAAAACCCTGGAAGAAATTCACACCATGTAAACTATCGAAATACAAAATACTTATACTAAAGTGATCTTCACAACAATATATACACGATTTTGGAGATAATTCATCTCTTCTTATAACTTTACACCATCCTTTACGCATTTTCGCATTTCTTTGAACAAAAAAAAAAAAAAAACTGTTGTAATAATAACTATGTTCTGTTCTGTTCTGTACTTATTTCTACTAATAGTGTTTTGCATTCCGGTACAAAACAATATCTGTTACATGTTTTTTTAGCTTTTTCCATTATCGAAATAGCAATTCAAACTGAAAATACTTAACTGTCAAAAGTGTAAGTAACTGTCAACATTGCAAATAGTAAACAACACTGAATGACAATAGAGAGCTGTGACGTTATCCAAAGCGCGCGAGAAATGGAACCGTTCAAACAGGTCAAATCGGTATTTTATATAATTTTTAAAAAATAAATTGAATTATAAACACTTTCAACAGTATTTATATTTTTTACTATGTTAAAATGAAGTAAAAAGTGAATTAAGTAAGGCAAAAGAATCTAGCCTTGATTTGTGTCAACGACTACGACGGAAGAAATTATGTTAATAAACTAATAATGGAAGAAATGTTTTGGTGGAAAATAAATACACCAACAAGTTCAAATCAAATTAGAATACCATTGGGTGGACGAATGAAAAAGTTTATGCTTTTTATCCTTTCACACTCATCCGTAGAAGTCAAGTAGTAGAAAAATAATAACCGATAAAGCTGAGGGAATAGTTGTGGTACCATTGTCGCCAAAGCAGTGGTTCAGTTTTTAAACCTCACCAAAATTATTTTTTTTCTCCTTCCAGACAAGAAATATATCCATTGGCATACAAACTTTCATTAGTGTCAGGAAACTTGTCAGCTAAGCGTTTCTAAGCAAAGGAATAAATGACGCATCAACAGAAATGATCAAGTCCATAACATCATCAACATTAAAACAATACCAAGGTGCCTTAAAAATATGGTGGAAACTTTCTACATCAAATAATATTCCAATATTTAATATAAGTACAGTAGATATATTACGTTTTCCAACAGAAAGCTTCGCAAACGGAGCAAGGCATGGGACTTTGAACTCCATCAGATCAGCTATATCACTCATCTCCACTCAAGATCTCAGTAAGGATAAACTGCTGTCCCGATTCTTCAGGGGAATGTTTAGGGAGCGACCTACAAGGTTTATATGCAAGTACATGAATCACAATACCAGTCTTACTGTATATAGAAGGGCTTAGCCACCAACGTAACTGGTGAAAAAAGTACCAACGATACTTATTTTATCTGCAGCACATCAAACTATCGCTCTAATTATCATAAAAAAACATATCCATGGACAAATAAAAAATAACAATAAAAATACCAGATCTGATAAAAACGTCCAAAAGCCAGCAAGAAATCAGCCAGAGCTTATACTACCTTTTTATAAAGAAATATCTGGGCTCTGTGTTGCTACAGCTCTAATAGACTACTTGAATATGCATACACAAACGTAACTTCCGAAACGATTGGTCATGGGAAAAAATCCTAAAGCAGGCATTTATACAAATCAGTTCACAGTATATAGTACAAAACATACTGCAGTATCAGCGGCTATTAGAAAAGGTCTCATGTCACAGATATTCGCAAAATTTTACATACTTTACATCTCCCGAGTCATGTAACATGATAATTGAATGAGTTTTAAGTATAAATGAAGTATATTTATGAATTTTAAAAAAGTATAATGAAGTATATTTGAAGTCTACAAATTATCAACGAGAACGAGACGTATAGTATAATTGAACGATGAAACGAGCCCGACGAAGGCGGACGATGTTCTATCGTAATTATACGGAACGTCTGGTTCGAAGATGATCAATTTTTATATTTATTCATTTTTTATTTTGAATGTAAAACATTTAAAAGTAGAATGGCCTTTAAAACAAAAAAAAAAGTTTTTTAAAAAACACAAAAACAAAAAGAAAATTGCAATGAAATAATGGATACCACTCCACAAAAAAGAACTGATTCAAATTTATCATTCAGAGTCTTGGTTATTTCCTACACATGCAGTGTATTTTATATGTTCTGGACAAATTGGCCTAATACAAATCTGGCAGATTTTTTTGGATTTTCTATTATTTCTCCTTGGGCACATATAGCAAAATCCAACATTTTACGCAATAGGAGCTGACTGTACTTGCTCAAAATGTCACGTTGAATCATTTGTCGTAGACTAAAACTTATGGAAGGTATCTCAAATCTTTTTGCGAGATGAGTCGTCATGAGAGTACGTGCAAGGTTTTTTAGAAATAATCTTCTACTCAGTGATTTTTGTTTTGTTTTCTGTATTTGATTTATAAATTATGTAACTATTCACTCCCGCAATGTTCATAACTGCAAAAAACACTGTGAGAGGCCACCTACAACTAATTCTTGATACACTGTAATCTCCTTTAAGCTCATCAACGACATCGACTCCACTTTTAGTTACGTTGTAGAACATAATTACTTCTGGCTAGCTTGCTTCACCAGTTGATTCATGAATTCTGTCATCATCATGCATGATGTAAAGTAATAAAACATTTTTCTTTTGTACTTTATTAGGTACGTGGGAAACTAATAAGCACTTCTCACCAAACGCAAACATGTTGCTCGGTTTTGGGCGGTCCTTCAGATTTTTTTAACTCTAAGGGAATTTCTACTTTGTTTTTCTTTATTGTGCCTACCATGGTTGTTCTGAAGGTTGTCAATAGCTCTTCATCAAGAGGCACGGACAAAAAACAATTATCCATTGTAACATTTCGCCCAGTATTCGCCCTAGGCCGAATCAAGCGTTTCACAACAGAGGCTCCAGAATTATCAACCCGATATTGTATCGGGCAGGTTGTTTCTGATATTCTGTCGAAATTTGCAACGACCCCTGAATGCTTCAAGCATCTCATCCACTTTAACGTACTCTCCGGGTGTACAATGAGTTTGGCACTTCGAGATGAAATATTCAAAAAGTTCTCTTATGGGCGCAATGTTATCAACATTACTTCTTTCTGTTCTGCTCCTCACATCGTCAAACCTTAAAGCACGTAATAGTTGGTAAAAATGTTTCAGACTGATTGACGCACAAAACTGATTGACGCACACTCTCACGATGTTCCATCGTCATCCCAGAACTCTTTTATATTGGCATAGTTGCCTTTTTTATACTTATTAGGTACAGCAATCCAAACAAACATTGAATTTTCTCAATGTTAGTTTGGACACAATCTCTTTCACGCGCGCAGTTTTGTCTAATACCTTCAAGATAAATATTTGTGTAATCAACAATTTTTTTGAATAAATTGTTCGTCAAAAAATAATCTCCAACATTCTTCGTGAGTTTTCGCGCTTTTTGCTATCCCTTTGACACCTGGTAAATGTGAAACAATGTTGTGTGAAGCAGTACGACCCCTTCGTGGGTTTCTGTACATGTCCCACAATGTTTTTATCCCTACCAACGTACTTTCGGGTTGGTATAGGCATCACCACAAGAGCTGTCTCATCATCCGACTGCTCACTCTCTGTGCCGTGGGCACTGTGTTCACTAAGTACATCACTCATTGCATCATCATCATTTTCCAGAACTTCATTTTCTGCCAGCTCGTCAAAACAGCGTAACAAATCATCATCATTTCTTGACCTTTGGGCCATTTTTCTTTTAATTATTGGGTTGAAACACTAAAAATAATAGTTTATAATTAATATTACATAAAATGAAGATATACTAAACAGAAGATTTTCAATTGCATTGCTCGCGCAATGAGTATTTCTCTCACAAACAGGAGGCAACACTCGTCACAGGCACAATAGTGAACTGATCACCATGAACTAGCTGTGGGCGGTCCTTATATTGTCATTTGAGATTAGATGAAGCCATACTCCGATCTATAAAAAATTAGAGGAACTTCACGCCAAATAAAAATAGTATGAGCATTTTGCTCATATCGCGACCACTGACGGGTTATTAAACATACCCAAGATCATCTTGCAGGGAAAACCCGTTTACAATCATCGCTAAAAATATGATTATAGATGATGTAATGGCCCGCCACACCAGCCTAGGCGCCAAATTTCAAACACTAAAAATTATGAAATGTTAGTATTGACGAGCATTACTATAAATTATCATCTTCGAACGAGACGTTTCGTATAATCACGACCGAACATCGCCCGCCTTCGGCGGGTTCGTTTGATCGTTCCATTTTTCATTTGTCAATCAATATTTTTGTTACATACTAAATGAAGCCAAAATGTATTTATTTATTTATATATATCTTTGTATGGAGGACAATAAATGATTTAATAATAATAATAATAATATGGTATATTTATTAGACAGTCTAATTATAACAGAAGTAAATTAATAAGCTTTCTTCGTATTTTTGTGATTTTTGAAGTTCAATACAATTTTTTTTTGTAGGTCTGGAAAGTCGAAACTTATCTGGCTAGTCTGTGCAATTATTTCCAATTAGCCTTGATAGTCTTGCATAGTGTTATTTATCAGTCTTGTGTTGTATAGTCCATTTCATATCTTTTACTTAGTATCTTCTAACAAGAGTAGTTCCTTATTGTTAGTACAATTTTGTTTTTCTAATCAGGCTTGTATAGATTTATCTGTCGGTTTTTCCGTCTAATTTTGTCCCTCTATCCGTATTTATCTTCTCTCATCTATTTTGTCTAGTTCTATTCAAGCAATTTCGATTGCCTAGTAATTATATCTATCATCAATTTTGATTGTTAATCTCACCAATTATGAACAATGCACGTGCTCTGTGACTATTTTCCGTTATACGTTTTTTGTAGGACGTGATCTCTAACCTCGTGATGCAGGCTTGCAAAACAACAATTAATTATCAACATATCTGTTTGCAGAGTTTAAATTTTATGGAAAATGTTATTGACGCCTGCAGGTGAGCCGGAGGGTCTGGATTTAAGGATCTGTTATTTTTAACCGCGTTTTTTTTTCTCCACTTATCCTTATTTCAAAGAAACTTTTGTAAGAGTCGTTGATTAAGAAGAAATGAGATTAGAGGTTGTACTTTGACTTAGATGGATCTGCAAACATTGTGTGTAAGCTTTTGGGAGTGATTCGCTATTTTTTGGTGTGTTATGTGAAAGAAAATACTTATGGGAAGGCAGAGAAATCGCGTTTCGTTTTCAGGAAATATCCGGGGATTTTATAAATATGATTTCCATTAAAATTTATTCAGATCGACTACACTTGACAACAGCTTTTAGGAGCGTGCTTATGAATATCATTATGTTTTATTGCGAATTTAATATTCTGCTGTATTTGCACGTTTTTCTAACAACTCAAACATAAATTATTTATATTCGCAATATAATATTCAATCAATCAATTATTTCTGCAAATATTTGAAATTATTCAATTCTATATTAAAATCGCAGCTCGCGTCCGCAGAAATTATGTATGAAAATATGACAATGTTTGTAATTACACATTGTTGTCCAATGTATGCAATTACCCAATCAAATACAATTATTTCCAAAACAAAAAGATATGTGAAATGTTTGGATAAAGAATTTCAATAACATTTAATACAAACCATATAATTATTTTAATTTTGATTAAACATTTTGAATAGAATTGTTAAAATTTATTTTCAAACTAAATTATTAAACAATTAGACAAAACGTGTTTTAGTAGGGTTTAAAATTAGCTCTAACCTCTTCACCTCCATTATCTGTTTTCTTACAGATCGTATCTACATATTTGGATTTTTGGCGCTGAAAAGGAAAAACGTTTCAACAGGGATCGCAGTCCTAAAAAATAGTGCAACTGATCATGCAGTATGTTGAAATTATGGTTTGTTCCAACTAAAATAACAGTCGGAACAATTGGATGCGTCCAACGCATGTGCCAAAGGATTTTTGATTCGACCAAAAAAATATCCAACATGCGTTCTGAACTCTATTGACTATTAGTTTTAAGTCAACCGATATATCTCAAAAACTAATTGGATCAGTACAAATTAGTACGTATCACCTTGTAAACAAATTAAAATGCGAGCGAAGCTATATCAAGAACCAGTTGGACTAACAATAATGAGTACATATCGACAAGGCAATTTAATTAGCTGTAAATAAAGTAAATTCATGAAACTAATTCAGCTGGATATAATAAAATTTATGGCCTCATATATTTTTATATAAATAAAATGTAGGGGCGAGCCTCAGCTACTTACCGGGTCACAGATGGCAAAGGGCGAAACAGTCCTGTAGTACGCAGGATGGCTGTGAATAAGGTTTACCAAATAATCAGTCCCGGACCGAGTCGGTAGGGTCACCAGGGAGTATTGGGTTATTCAGTGGCGTGGGTGCTCCCAAGAAAAGACTCAGAAGTCCCGATGACGACTCTATGACATGGCGAGCAAACACCGCCATCAAATTGCGCTGATGTCAAAGTGTTGCGCTGACAGAGGGCAGCAGCCTGCCAGTAACTAGCAAGCACGGAGCTCGTGGGTAGCGGATCGACCGGCTAAACTGCTTGCGACGATGGGTAACACCAAACCGGTTGCAGTACTGCGTCACCAACCCATCGTGGCTGACGTGGTGACTATGGCTAACTTTCCATCCCTTGAAAACCATGACAGACAAAACTACATAACGACCCCGAGTTCCCAGCGCTTCGTCAATCCCTGGTCGAAGTAGTTGCCAGGCAAAACGGGGAAGATGACTAACTGCTACAAATTGAAACTTTTAACACACAAGATACAGTCGCTGTCGTCGGATGAGACTGTTGAAATTAGATACGGAACTTAACAACACTATATGGGACATTCTGGGACTGAGTGAAATTCGGCGCAATGGAGAGGAATTGCTGACTCTGAGCTCGGGCCATATGTTCTACTACCGCGAAGGCCCAAGGCCTGGTGTGGGAGGAATCGGCTTTATAGAAAACAAAACCATAAAAAAATGTGTGATTGAAGTAAATAGCGTTTCAGATCGTCTTGCTTACATTGTACTGAGACTCAGCAAAATGTACAAACTTAAAGTTATCCAGGCTTATGCCTCAACATCGGATTATCAGGATTAAACTGTAGAAGAAACCTTAACGATAAAGTAAAGATGAAGTATACCGTAATAATAGGCGACTTCAACGCGAGAGTTGGTAGAAGGGAGATTTGCGGCGAAACTAGCATAGGAAATTTCAGACTCAGAGTGCAAAATGTCCGAGGACAGATGCTTCTCAACATCTTAGAAGCAAATTCACTGTATGCTATAAACACATTCTTCAAAAAACAAGAGCAACGTAAGTGAACCTGGAGGCATCCTGATGGCGTACACAAGAACGAATAGGACTATATCATCACAGACACTAAACATATGGTCGAGGACGTCAATGTGCTAAATAGGTTCACTACGGGCAGTGACCATCGCATGGTTAGAGCGGACTTATACGTGAGGCTTAAAACGTGAGGCGGAAAAATCTTGTTGTAAGGAAACATCTACCAGCTGATACCAAACTCAAAATACTACGAGCAAACGAGAATTCTGTTGAGACAAAACTCAACTGTCAGCATCTAGTCAACATGACATGGATGAGATTGGCGACAGGCTAACTTCAGCATTAACTCTCAGCCTTGACGAAGTCACCCCAAGTGTCCTGCCAAACAAACCAACGAAATTAACATCAGAGACTATAAAGATGATGGAACAAAGACGGCCACTGTGCAGTGAGGGAAAAGTGGGTAGTCAAGAATACAGAGACCTGCAAAAGCAAATCTATAGGAAGACCCGAAGCGTTCTGTTGCACCATAACACCCGTCTCATATAAGAGGCTTTAGAAAAGAACAACAGCCGAGGAGTTCTAAGGCTGAATCTGAGTGAGGGCAAGAAGCACATCTTCAAGCTTCTCTAAGGGATTTGAGAAGTAGTTTCAAACAACGAGCAGCTGCTTGCAATAGTACAGGACTTCTATGAAACACTCTACGAAAGCAAAGTATCACCGAGTCAGCCACTGACAGCTTGAGGGAAAACACGACCACCTGTCGAAAACATCGGATCCAAAGAAATTCCGGATGTCATTCCAGAGGAAATAGTGCTCGCTATACAACAACTTAAGAATAGAAGAGCCCCTGGGGAAGGTGACATATTACCAGAGATAATCAAAAGCAACGACAAGGTACTTAGTGAAATGCTGGCAATTCTATTCACAAACTGCATCCTGGAAGGTAAAGTACCTGCAACATGGCATAACGCAGTAATCATCCTAATCCACAAAGAGGGGACATCAAGAGGCTGGAAAACTATAGACATATCAGTCTACTGTTTCATGTTTACAAGTTCTTCTCTCGGGTTGTAGTTAACGGACTTGACAGGAAGCTAGAATTCTTTCAACCCAGAGAACAGGCAGGCTTTCGCTCAGGCTTCAGCACCAATGACCACCATTTTTAAAACCACTTTTAAAACCTCTAAATACTCGTGGAGAAATGCAATGAGTACAGGAAACCACTTATCCTAGCCTTCATCGAGTACAAGAAAGCGTTCGACTCCATAGAGTCGTGGGCCATAGAGCAAGCTCTAGTTAAATGCCGTATCGATGAGAGGTATATAAAGATCCTCAACCTCCTGCATCAGAACGCAACTGATTGTGTCTCCCTGCTCAAGAAAATCAACAAATTGCATCTAGAGAGAGGTGTCACGCAATGGGACACAATATAACCGAACCTGTTTACCCTGGCACTAGAATGTATATTCCAACAGATGCAATGGGCAGGGAAGGGGTTGATGATTGATGGAGAGAGAATGACCAATTTGAGGTTTGCTGATGACCTGGTTCTGGTGTCAGACAGCATTTCGGAGATGATGACGATGCTAGAGGACTTGAGAGTGGAATCCCAGAAGACGGGTATTAAAATGAACATGGGGAAAACCAAGATTATGACCAACATTCTCGAAATCACAGACTACCAGCTTCCAGTAGAGAAAGTAACTGTGTAAATATATTTGGGGCATAAAGTTACACTGGGCTTTGAGATCCAGGTAGCGGAAGTGGAAAGGCGGATCGCCCAGACTTGGGCAGCGTTCGGTGCCAATAAACAGATTCTACGTGGCCAAATATCCCTGGATCTCAAAGTGGAAGTCTTCGAGCAGTGTGTCATGCCCGTGCTCACCTACCGTGCAGAGACCATGACCTTTACGCAGAAGTCCACCGAGAACTTCCAAGTCGCGCAGATGGGCGTGGAGAGAGCGATGCTCGGGACCAGCCTTCGTGACCGGAAACGTAACGAATGGATCAGCAATAAGACCAAGGTAACAGACGTCATGGCTGTCATAGCAACGAAAAAGTGGACATGGGCAGGACACATTGCGTGAATGAATGAGAGTCGCTGGACGAGACGAGTCCTTGAATGGAGACCCAGACCGGATATTCGAGGGTGCGGCAGACCCTCGTAGCGCTGGATGGACGACATTCGACGGTAATCGACAGATCGCCAAGAATGGAAGAAGAGGGAAGAGGCCTACATACAAGATTGTATCACTAAAATGCCATGATGATGATGATAATAAAATTTGATAATATAGTTTTTAATTTTAGGTAAATTGAAAATTGACAAAAATAAGTTTGAGTGAAGATATCTCAAGAATCAGTTGAATATTGCATAATCGAGTAAACATTATCTTGTAGACTGTAGCTATGATATACGAATGTTTTTTTTTTGTTAATTGATAAACTAGCTGAAGTTATGATATACGAATTGGCGTGATCAGGTATCCATCAAACGGTGGGACCTTTGGGTACCGCTAAAGGTCAGTTGGCCAGCGTCTTTTGAGTCTTCTGAGGACTAGGTATTGGAGAAGCGTGATTTATTAGTGGATCTGTGTGTGAGTCTATTTTGTCTTGGTGCTTTTCTCGTCTTTCCTGAATTTCTTTCTTCACTGGGGTAATTTGCAAGTCTTCTTTGATCATGTGGTTTGTGACGTACCATGTAGCTTTGGAAATCGATCTTAATATTTTAGCTTAGCATCTTTCCATGATCGCAATTTTCGATTTGCTGGCACATCCCCAGAATTTTATGCCATAAGTGCAGATAGGTTTGATGATAGTTTTATATAAAAGAATTTTGTTGCTTAGCGTTAAACTCGAGTTTTTGGCGATGAGCCAGCAGAGTTTTCTTTGTCTGAGATCAATCTGTTTTCTCTTTTTAATAATGTGGTTCTTCCCATTGAGTTGCTGTCTAGATGTAATACTAGGTATTTTACTGTCGAGTATTTCGAGGGATTTCTATATTATTTGAATAAACTAGAGGAGAGAGACCTTTTCGTAACGTGAATGTTGCATGGCAGGACTTGCTTTAATTGATTTAAACTTTCCACTTTTTTAACCACTTTTCCAGTAGACGTATGTAGTCTTGAAGATGTTTTGTGGCGATGTTGGGATCTTAGTTGTTAGTTAGTACAGCTGTGTCGCCTGAAAATGTTCCTACGGGGTTATCTGAGGTCTACAGCACATACAGTAGAGAGTCCAACAATACACTGCCTTGTGTCCCCAGGAATGGGGGCACAATTTGGACCCCAGCAATGATTGGAAATGCGGCAGATACTTCATTGTTGACTCTGGTTCTGAACTGTCAGTTATGTAGGTATGATCCGAGTAGGTTCGAGAAAGCTGGAATTAACTTTTTTATTTTACATAATAGTCCCTAGTGCCAGACCCTGTCGAATTCCATTCTCTTTCTTCAAATGGAGTATTTATTTGATAGTCGATTCTGTGGCATCGTTAAATAGATGAATGGGGCCGACGAAAACCAAACTGATGGTTTGGGTTCCAGTCTGCTAAATTAAAGTCTGGGTCTATTTTTATCAGTATCAATCTCTCCACTAGTTTAGAAACAACTGGCAGCAAGCTGCTTGGCCGGTAGGATGTCATGGAACTTGAATCCTTCCCTGGCTTTAGTATTTGTATTTTCTCAGCCAGCTTGTGTTTAGGCCAGTTCTCCAGTACTGGTGAGGACAGTGAGGATTGCTTTTTCGTGACCACTCCTTAGGCATTTTGGGTTTTATTAGGTCCGTTCCAGGTGCTATTTTTGCGCTTGATGGTTGGATCTCAATTTAGATTTTTTTGATATTATTTAAATAAACTGGAGGATAAAGACCTTTTCGTAACGTGAATGTTGCATTGCAGGACTTTGTTTCATTGATTTAAACTTTCCACTTTTTTAACCACTTTTCCAGTAGACGTATGTAGTCTTGAAGATGTTTTGTGGCGATGTTGGGATCTTAGTTGTTAGTTAGTACAGCTGTGTCGCCTGAAAATGTTCCTACGGGGTTATCTGAGGTCTACAGCACATACAGTAGAGAGTCCAACAATACACTGCCTTGTGTCCCCAGGAATGGGGGCACAATTTGGACCCCAGCAATGATTGGAAATGCGGCAGATACTTCATTGTTGACTCTGGTTCTGAACTGTCAGTTATGTAGGTATGATCCGAGTAGGTTCGAGAAAGCTGGAATTAACTTTTTTATTTTACATAATAGTCCCTAGTGCCAGACCCTGTCGAATTCCATTCTCTTTCTTCAAATGGAGTATTTATTTGATAGTCGATTCTGTGGCATCGTTAAATAGATGAATGGGGCCGACGAAAACCAAACTGATGGTTTGGGTTCCAGTCTGCTAAATTAAAGTCTGGGTCTATTTTTATCAGTATCAATCTCTCCACTAGTTTAGAAACAACTGGCAGCAAGCTGCTTGGCCGGTAGGATGTCATGGAACTTGAATCCTTCCCTGGCTTTAGTATTTGTATTTTCTCAGCCAGCTTGTGTTTAGGCCAGTTCTCCAGTACTGGTGAGGACAGTGAGGATTGCTTTTTCGTGACCACTCCTTAGGCATTTTGGGTTTTATTAGGTCCGTTCCAGGTGCTATTTTTGCGCTTGATGGTTGGATCTCAATTTAGATTTTTTTGATATTATTTAAATAAACTGGAGGATAAAGACCTTTTCGTAACGTGAATGTTGCATTGCAGGACTTTGTTTCATTGATTTAAACTTTACACTTTTTTAACCACTTTTCCAGTAGATGTATGTAGTCTTGGAGATGTTGGGATCTTGTTAGTTAGTAAAGCTGTGTCGTCTGAAAATGTACCTACAAGGATATCTGAGGTGTATAGAAAATACAGTAGAGAGCCCAATACACTGCCTTGTGGGACCCCAGCATTGATTGGAAATTCTACAGACACTTCATTGTTGACTCTGGTTCGGCTCTGTAGGTATGATCTGAGTAGGTTCGAGAAAGCTAGACTTACCTTTTTTATTTTACATAATAGTCCCTAGTGCCAGACCCTGTCGAATTCCATTCTCTTTCTTCAAATGCGGTATTTATTTGATGGGCGATTCTGTGGCATTGTTAAACAGTTGAATGGTGCCGACAAAAACCAAAGTGATGGTTTGAGATCCATTCTGCTGAGTTAAAGTCTGGGTCTATTCTTATCAGTATCAATCTCTCCACTAGTTTAGAACTGGCAGTGATTGGCCGGTAGGATGTCATGGAGCATAAATCCTTTTATGGCTTTAGTATTTGAATTTTCTCAGCCAGCTTGTGTTTAGGCCAGTACTAGAAAGTGAGGATTGCTTTTTTCGTGACCACTCCTTAGGCATTTTGGGTTTTATTAGGTCCGTTCCCGGTGCTATTTTTGCGCTTGATGGTTGGATCTCAATTTTGATTTTTTTGGGTGTGACTGGAGTCGGTGGCGGTTGGGGTTGTGTGTCGGATGCAAGGTGTTTTGAAATTCCGTCGTATTTATGGTTTTCTGTTGGCAGGAATAGCTCTGTTAAATATTGTGCAAGTAGCTCAGCTTTTTCGTGATTACTCTGAGCCCATTGTCCTAGCGTTGGTGGAAGCAGGCGTAGAGGTGATGACAGTGATGTACATTTTTTGAAGGATTTGATTGGTTTCCAAATAGAGTTATCAAATCTATTCAGTTTGCTTACGTAGTTTTTGAATGATTCTGTTCTGTGTTATCTAAGTTTTGTTTTTAGTTTATTACTGACTTGGTTTTAGTAGGTTTTGTCTAGAGGATTTCGACTATTCGACTATGCTCTAATTCAGGAGTAGCTTGTTGTGCTGCAGCTTTCATAACTTCATGTAGTTTAGCAACCGTATCGTCGAATCTATCGGGTTCTTTTAGCTTTATTTTTAAGTCTATAGTTTCGTTTAAGGCACGGCGGTAACTGTCGCAATTGGCGTTTGCATTGTGTCGCCTGGGGGGTGGCTTCAGCTGCATAGCTCTTTTGTTTATTGTGGCTATTACTGGAGAGTGGTCAGATTGGTAAGTGGTAAGTCATAGCTTGATGTTATGTCCGTATAGGTTGATGATATTCCACTGCTAATGAAGAAGTCGGGACTTTTGTTAGGATCTGACGGTCAATAGGTACGAGTTCCTGTTCACAGGTACGAGTGATTCTTTTCGTTTATGAGGTTATATAGTTCTTTCCCTTTTGTTGTTATTAACCTGGAGCCCCATGCTTTATTGTTACTGTTCCAGTCGCCTCCGGCAATGAATTTTGGTCCCAGGGTTTCGAACCACTGTCTGAAGTCATCTTATTTTAAATTGTGTTCTGGGGGACATTATGCTGCTGTTACGACTAGGTTATATGGTAGTGAGTATATTTTTATTGATGTGGCTTGGATTCTGTCAGATGCGAATTCTGGTAGAACGTCGTGCAGGATGATTTGTTGTATTAAAATGGCTGTCCCCACATGTGCGGTTTGCCCAGGATAGTTAGTGTAGTATGTATTATAGTAAGGAATTTTGAAGGAGGATTTTTCTGTAAAATAGGTTTCACTTATTAGAAGAATGTCTATAAAGTTTTGTTTTAAAAACAGTCAAACCTCGTCTTTCCTTCACGCCAGGCAGTTGTTGACGTTACATAACGCTATGTGAATGAATTTAGACATTACCCAGTTTGTTTACCAGCATTGTAAGCATGTTGAGCACCATGCTGTTTTCTGGAATAATTTGGTTGAACATGGCTTTGAATTCATCTAGGAACTTGTTGAGCACTACACTGGTAGATTCTTCGTTGTTAGTGGTGGATTGTGGTGGGTTTTTGGTTGCTTGCACGTAGCTTCTGTTGGGGTGGTTGGCTATTATTGGTTTATTTTGTTGTGGACTAGGACTCAATTAACTATTGATTGGTTTATTTTGCTGTGGACTAGGTCCAATATTGTTATGGCTTTTATGTATAAGTAAATTGTGATGAAATTTACAAACTTTGTAGTTGGACTGTTGATTTTCACTACCAAAGGCGCATGTAGCTGGTGTATCTTTACTTTTCTTGCGGCTCGCTGTGCTGTGAGGACCTTCGTATTTTACGCACACAAATGGCATCTGGTATTGAAGAGATATTTTTATTTCTTTTAGGGGGTTCAATCTGGATATTGCAGTTTTCTAGATTTTGTTTATTGACGGAAGATTGAGGGAAAAACTCGAACATGCAATTAAAAACAGTAAATCCGGAAAGGCAGCAGGACCTGATGAAGTGCCTGCTGACCTACTAAGACTTATCGGAGAAGACTCCATAGATATTGTATTAAAACTGTTTAACGTCATTTATGGGACGGGCAGAATTCCTAGCGATTGGCTAGTCTCAACATTTCTTTGACACTGCCAAAGAAAAATAAAGCCAGAGAACGTTCGGACCCCATAACCATTGCCCTAATGAGTCACACCTTGAAAATATTTGTAAAGATCATACATAACCGAATTTATAAGGGATTAAAACAAGACATCAGTGACACTCAAATGGGTTTTAGGAAGGGTGTGGGAACAAGATAAGCGCTCTTCGGGCTAACCGTACTGAGACAAAAGTGCCTAGATATGAATCATGATATGTACCTCTGCTTTTTCGACTATCAAAAGGCATTTGATAGAGTCCAATACCCAAAACTCCTAGAGATACTAACGAGAAAAAGCATCGATAGCAAAAATATAAGAATAATTTCCAATCTCTATTGACACCAAACAGCACGAGTCATAGTCGGAGAAGTTCTGAGTGAGGAGATTAAGATATGTCGAGGCGTTAGACAGGGATGTGTATTGTCGCCTCTCTTGTTCAATATATATATATATATATATATATATATATATATATATATAGTGAAGGCATCTTTGAAGACGCGCTGTCAGAGGAAGCCGGTGGTATTGTCATAAACGGGGAAAGAATTAACAACTTGCGATACGCAGACGATACCGTTATCTTTGCCGACAGTCTGGAAGGCCTACAACATCTGGTTGAGTTAAGATATGGCCTAGATATGAACCTAAAGAAAACCAAAGTCATGGCAACTTCAAAAAACCAAAGCACAAATCACAATAGACCATCTATAAATAATAATAACGACAACCTGGCATAGGTATTCTCCTAAAATTATTTTGGCACATGGGTAACTGAAACATAAGAACACACAAAAGAAATCAAGTGTAGAATTGAAGAGATGTTGAAGCGCTCTCATAAAAATGAATAAAATACTCTGCAGCCGAGATATAACATTAGAACTGAGAACCAGAATACTAAAATCCTATATATTCTCCATTGTATTGTATGGATAGAATATATAGGATTAATAGGATATTAATTATAATTTATATAGGATATTAAGGATGGAGGCTTGGACACTCAAATCAGAAACCATCAAGAACATAAAAGCATTTGCCACACAGAACATAGAACATAGAAATGTGGTGTTATAGGAGGATGCTGAGAATACCATGGGTTTGCAAGGTTTCAAATGAAGAAGTACTACGTCGAATGAATAAAGACAAATAAATTAGTAACACCATAAAGAGGAGAAAATTAGAATATCTAGGACATGTTATGAGAGGAGATAGATATAATATCCTTAAGCTAATTATTCAAGGCAAAATAAAAGGCAAGAGAACAATTGGCAGAAGAAGAATCTCTTGACTGCAGAAGAACGATTGGCAGAAGAAGAGTTTCTTCTTCTGCCAATCGTTATCTTGCCTTTTATTTTGCCTTGAATAATTAGCTTAAGGATATTATATCTCTCTCCTCTCATAACATGTCCTAGATATTCTAATTTTATCCTTTTTATTGTGTTACTAATTTATTTGTCTGTATTCATTCGGCGTAGTACTTCTTCATTTGGAACCTTGTCAACCCATGGTATTCTCAGCATCCTCTATATAACACCACATTTCAAATGCTTTAATGTTCTTGATGTTTTCTCATTTGGGTGTCCAAGCCTCCATTCTATACAATAGAATGGAGAATATATAGCATTTTAGTATTCTGGTTCTCAGTTCTAATGTTATATCTCGGATTGGTTTGGTTGCACATCCGCAGAACTTTTCAGGCGGACGATTGATAAGGTCGGAGTAGTGGTGATGATTTCTCCGTTTCTCCGTTTCGATTTCTCTCCGTTAGGAGCGGAATTTCAAGAAGAAGAAGATTTTGTAGATTTGTTGTTGTCAGAGGGTTCGATGTCGACGAAAAATATGTTTAGCGGCTATTGGTGCATTCATTTAATTTCCTCAGAATTAATAATTAGTTTCGCTGTACTTTGCTTCAGTTTTTTTAAAACTACACTTGAGCAACGATATCTCAAGGATCAGTTGGACTAGTTCAGATTAGTAAGCATCCTCTTATAGAGAATTAGTTGTAACTAGCCTACATGTAACTAGTCCAACTACTTTAGCTGCAATTGATAAAATTGTTGCAATATAACTTCTAAATTTCAAAATATTGCAAATTGACTATAATTAGTTTGAGCGGATATATCTTAAGAACCAGTTGAACTAGAATAAATTAATGTACATCTTGAGAGAATTTAACTAGGTACAATTGTTCTAAATTTGCTGTAGTCTACCTAGTTTACATGTAATTGACGAATTTCTAGCAATAAAGCTTTTAACTTTCAAAACATTTTAAGTTGACTAAACTAGGTTTAAGCTAGTCTACTTAGTTCAGTTATAGTTAGCAAAATGGCAATAACAAAGCTTTTAATGTTGGAAATTAACTGACTTTGAAGCTGAGTTTGAGCGAGGACATCTTAAGAAGCAGTTGGACTAGCACAAATTAATATCAATCATTTTATAGAGAATTTAATTATCTGTAATTGCCCTGAGTTAAGTGTAGTTATTCCGGCTAGTTTAGCTGCAATTGTCACAAATGTAAGAACATAGATTTGAACTTTAAGAACGTTGCAAATTGGCTAAAATAAGTTTGAGCGAAGGTATCTTAAGAACCAGTTGGACTAGCATAAATTAGTACCCACTGTGTTATAAGGAATTTAATTAGCAATAAGTAAGCTAAATTTGCTGTAGCTATTCCAGCTAGTTTAGATGTAATTCACGATTTTTTTTAACACTTTCAAAACATAGCTCAGTCACTAGAGTAAGTTTGAGCTAAGATATCATAAGATCCAATTTGACTAGCATAATCTAGCGCACATTATCTTGAATATAAATTAATTAGTTGTAAACTAATCTAGTTAGTTTTTGCTGTACTTACAAACTAACATTAAAAAGTTTCTGAAAACGATCTCTAACTTCAGCTTTTCATGATTTGGATTAGCATTAGAATGGGATTTTAATATATAATAGTAGTTAAAAAATTAAACAATAACAGGAACAGCATTTGTAATTAATTAGGCGTTTAAGAAGAAAACAATAAATTTTTATTAAAAATACTGTCTTTACATCATGAAATTACGTATTTCTTTATTTTATTTTATTTTATTAATTTTATTTATTCCTTGTCGCATCTTTTTGATCGTGTATGAATTCCAATCTGTAATCTGCAGATTTACCTTTGTCAGTTTTCTCTTTTCATTCTTTCACAATTAACATTCCCCGTTTAATAATGTTTATTAAAGCGTGCACGTCTAATTTGCAGGAGTAACATTAATATACTTGTCTAGAATTAGTTTGGTAATTTTATAGCTCCCAATTTTGGATGTCAATCCCTCTTACATAGTTACGACACATAAGAAGCTTAACATATTAAGGGGCTTTCCTACATATAGTTTAAGTTGTCTTGTGATATTTACCCTTGCTGCACCTAGCTAATATAATTATTGATTATTGGATCTATCAAATACTTATTTACAATTTCCTTTAACTTCCAATATAGATTTCCTTCTATAAAGAAACACATCAATATTATATATTGCTTAGAGATAGCAGTGTTATATAAACTTGCGTATGTAGAAATCGGCTCACTTTAAACTTTTGACTTTAACTATTTTTTTAGTAACTATTTATGAGATGAAATAAAGAAATATGCCAAAAGAAAGACAATTTAAAAAGAAAATTTAATTTTGAAAGAAAATTCAATATGAGCTTCAATATGTGTTTATCAAGAATGCTTATCGTTTATAGGCGTAGCAATCGGTAAACAAAAACGAAATTATTTATATGGTGGTTATAACGAGAATAACAAGCTTGTGAAACATTATTTGTGTATTTGATCATCTTGAAGTTTAATATTTGTGTTATGCTTAAGTATAAAACATTTAAAAAAAAGCAAAACACAAACTTGTGCAGGATTGTAATTATTCTTTGCTATTGACATTTGCACTTCGTGCAAATTTCGTTTTTCATAATTTGATTAGCTTTCAAGAGTGTTAGTTTAATGCATACTACACCGCAAAAGCCGCCCAAGTTTTTGTTTTAACCAAAAATGGACTTAGTCAGCGAGTTGTTGCGCGACAACTGGATAGATATGTCATGCGCCACGGTTCGAATAGTTAGTGTTTCAACGTTATGGGGAGACTGGATCCTTTCATAGATAACCGGGTACAGGCAGAAGGAGATTTACAGCGGGCTCGGGATGACCGCCTCATTATGTCAACATATTTAACAAATAATCACTTTAATGCTGTTTAACTGCAACAACAGCTCCGTGATGTACGAAGAGTGGCTATTAATCAGTGGACAGTAAGAGGAAGACTGCAGGAAAGTAATATGAGCCACAACTTGACTTGTAGTTTGTTAAGAAGTTACCCCAGCTCACCTACAAGCACGCCTGCGTTTTGCAAAGGATGATTTAAATTGGGCGTTGGAACAAGTTGGTTCCAGACATTTCAATCTCTTGTTTCTTCTCTCCAGTTTGTGATATTGCTCTGTTCTGCGTCCCTGATTACTTCATCTTAACTTATTGCTTTCGGTCTGCCTCTTCCCTTTTTTCCACCTAAGCTAATTTTTTTGGTACTCTATCTACATTCATCCTCATGCTGGGCCACATGAGACTTAGATGGTTAGGCCATAACCATCTAAGTCCCTCTCCTTTGACTACTACGATTATATTTGGTTCGTTAAATAGATCTTGTATTTCTCGGTTAGGTTCTCCTTTCCCATCCCTCTTGTGTTATTTTTCCTCTATATATTTCCCTTAATATTTCCTAAACTCCAAGCTTTGATGCTTTTTTTTTTGCTCCCAATGACCACACTTCACTTGCGAATAATACTATGGGTTTTAAGATTTCTTGAAATACTTCTGTTATGTATTACTTTCTCAAGAGCATAGACACATATTTCCTGCGATTATCCTTCTTTGGATATCTCTATATATTTCAGGTTTCCTATAGAATTCTGTCCCTAGGTAAAAAAGTCCCTAGGTGTTCTACTTCATCAAATTTGTAGTTTTCCTTCATCTGTTGTTATGATTAATTTGTTGCTTATATTATTTATTTGTCCATGTCATATATTTTGTATTATTTTCATTTATTTCTAATTCTACTGCGCCTGATTTTTTTTTCTTATTGTACTTCTTGCAGTTCTATTATCCCTTTGGTTACTATCTGCAAAGGCTAGACATTGATGTTTTTCATTGTATAGAATACCATTTCTATTTAATTTTGCTATCCTTATGACATATTCTAGTAAACAGATAAACTGTATTGGGGACAGTGGATCTCGTTGTGTTAAACCTTCTTGTACATTGAACCTATTTAATGTTCTTGTTCTTACTCTAGCCCTGTTATCAGTTTCTTTTAATGTTATTTGAATTAAGGTAAATTGCTCTTCTATTAATTGCATTAAGTGCAATTGCTCTCTCTATGTTCGGCCGTACGCTTGTTTGAAATCAAGGAATAGCACATATGTTTCTTAGTAATATTCCTGACTTTCTGACTGTAGCTCTCTTAGAGTAAATATTTGATATATAACTGATATGTCCGTTCGAAAGCCGCATTGATATTTTTCTATTTCCTGGTCTAATTTCTTTGTTAGTTTCTTTTATGTCGCGGCTAGGATTTTATATGCTACATTCAATAACGCCAATCCTCTATAATTTGTGCACTTCATTCTATCCGCTTTCTTGTATATTTAAACTATACTGCTCCATTCCAGCTTTCAGGTAATTTTTCTTGCTCCCTATTTTTTGTATTAGATGGTGGATCCACTTGCTTATAGTTTCCCCTCTATACTTGAGCATTTGCGATGTTATCTGATCATTCCCAGTGCTTTTGTTGTTTTCTAAGTCTTTTACTATTCCTTCGACTTCTATTAAAGTTGGTGGTTCCTCTCTCAGTTAGCTTTCTTCCTCAATTTCTTCTTCATGCTCCGTCTCGTTTTCTTGATTTTGTGTACCATTTAAAAGATCTTTGAAATATTCTTTCTACAATGTTCTAATTGACAACTATTTATTTTCATTATTTCTATATTTCTATCATATCATCCTCATTGCCTATTAATATTTATAATATATTGGTCCCGGTTGATATCCTTTCCCTTCTCTTTTAATTCCTTGGTATAGACTCTTTATTTATTTATTATTATAAATTTCTTCTATTTCTGCTAAGAGATTTTCTGTATACTTTGTTTTGTTATAACATATTACTTTTTTACACTGTTTCTTTTGTTCCTTGGATTACTGTTTTTTTTAACATATCCATTGCCTGGATTTTTGGCTTCTCTATTTCGTTTTAGCATTTTGCATCGAACCTTTTTTTCCTGCTACTTTATCCTTTCCTTGGATATGTCTTGCTGCTAGCTCTGTACACGTTTTTATATTCGTACAGATACTGTCTATGTTATCTGCGACGTGCATTGTGTTAGAGTACCTATTTATGATTTCTGTATATTCCTCTCGTTTTTCAATTTTCCTCAGGTTTTCAGCTCCTAAGTTATTTCGTCCTCTCGGTCTTTTTGTTGTTTCGTTTGTTGAGGTATTTCTTGCTTCAGCTTTATTCCCACTAAAAAGTGGTCTGAATCCCACATCTGTCACTCAGAAACATATGATGTCTGTAATGCACTTTTCTCCGTGTTGTTTTCTCAATACATGATCTATTTGAATAACGTATGTTCCGTCCGGTCATCTCTAAGTGCCTTTGTAAATTTCCTTTTTTTCGAAATATGTGGTTTTTATTGTCTTGCCCTTTTCATTTGCAAATTGTATCAAATTGTCCACTGTCATTGTTCAGTTCTTTCAAAAACTAGACATCAAGATTTCGTATTGCACAAGATTAACAGTCTACAGTTAATAATATTAGTATTGTATTTTAACAGTCTTTATTAAGTGTATTAAATATTTCAAAGGAATACAATTCGTGTTATTATAAATAAAATACAGGCCACAAACATTATTCATTGGTGTTTTCGTGTTTGATAAATTTACCTATTGTAGGTCAGTACGTTTCTTCTTTACCTATTTTCGCATTCGCGTCACCTAGAATTATTTATAGATCGTATCTTGGTATTCTCTCCAATACTTAGTCTAGCAGTCTACAGTTTATAGTAGGTTTTTCACTTCCATTTCCGTTTATTGCATTGGTGCGTGTATATTTATTAGTTATATATTTTAGTATTCTTCTTTTAGTCTTATCCAGCCTAGTCTTTCATATATAAATTTGAAATCTACGACAGCCTGCTTTATTTTTTTGCTTACTAGAAACCAAGTACCCAGAATCCTGTTTTTTTCCACTATTAAAATTAAACAGTCCTCTATTTCCACGATTTCATTCCCTTTTTGGTTTTGTCTCTTGTATTGCTGTAAGATCGCAATTATATCTTTTCATTTCTCTAGTTAGTTGTTTTATTGCTCCCTCTTCGTATGTTTTAATGTCCTCTGACGTTCCATGTTCCTATTTGTAAATTTTCATTTATTGCCTTATTTTTTTATTTTTCCTGTTGACCACTTTTATTCTCTGCTCGCTTTTCCATTTCATAATCTTTTTTCATTGCCAGGGTCGCTTGCTTGTCCTCCCGTGTTTTTACTATCTCTATTGTTTTGGCCTTTCTAAGCCTTTATTTCCGTATTAAATTTTCACACTAGTCCTTCTCTTATAAATTTTTGATGTACTTTGACGTTCTATGTTCCTATTTGTAAATTTTCATTAAGTGCCAAATTTTGTGATTTTTTCCTGTTTCCACTTTTATTCTCTGCTCGATTTTATATTTCACAATCTATTTTCATTGCCAGAGTCGCTTACTTGTCCTCCCGTGTTTTTATTATCTCTAGTTCTTTGGCCTTTCTACTGCCTTTATTTCCTTATTCCATTTTCACACTTGCCCTTTTCTTATTAATTTTTGATGTTCTTTGAATTTCTGAAATGTTCATTTCTTCTTTTGCAATGTTTCTTATCTCACTTTGTGCCTCCCTTTCATATTTGGTCATGTTATTGTTTATAAATACTTTTTCGCTTGTGTTATTTTTAAGCTTAAAATTTATTTTTCATGACATTTATTTTGTCATCCAACGTATTTAGATCAATCGTGCATGTTGCTTTTCCTAATGTTATGGCCTTATTTATTTTTACTTCTACTCCCAATTTTTCCTTGATGAAATTGTTTATTCCTTCTTGAATGGTGTTTCTTTCCATTGTATCTATACGTGAGCCTTATATTACCACATTTTTTTATTTTCTCCTCTTTCGATTTTTCAATCTTTCGTTTGCTTTTTCCACTGTTGAGTTCAAGAATATCTCTTTCTAGTATTGCTTTTTTATTTGTTGCTTTTATTTCCTTTAATTCTCCTTTATGTTCGGTTTGTTCTCTTTGCAGTTCTTATATCTCTTTTTGTATCATTTTCATGTCTTCGCTACCTTTTTTTTGTTCATCTTAAGCCGCCACGCTAATTGAGTAGCTCGGATCAACCCCTCGAAAGTTACTCTCTTCTTGGTGTCAGCTGTAATTTTTCTTTATATTAGGCTCTGTTTCGGGCGTTCCGACAACAGTGTACGCGCTTCGATCAGAAATTCGCTAGTGTTTGTCTTTTGTTATCAGTTAACCTCTCTAGAAAACGGTATTGTTGACCTCTGGTTTTTCAGCGTCTGCATTGTCACTTGTCTTCTTCACTTTTCGCCTTCCCGTTAAAGACTTCTTAAAACTTCTTAAAACTTTCTCGTATCTGGGGGCACGGACGTGCCCCCGCCAAGTCGAGCACTACCGTACTATCTTTTCTCGAAGCGACAAACGGCACTTTTGACCCCCCTGTAACTTCATTGTAGATAAAGCAGGAAGTTTGAATTTTTACATATCAAGAGACATACTATAACTGGCTATAATGCCAAAATACCTAATAATTATACCTTATAGTTTACGAATTATTGCCAGTCAAATTTCTTAATTTTGTAAGTGACACACTCACCTACGATCAAAATTCTAAGGTACTTCTAGCAGTCTTACAAACTTCAAATTTGGAATTCTAGTTAGCCTTTAGGCTATAAAGGAAGGAAAAATCAAAAATCCCCAAATTTCATTATCCATTAAATAACAAATAATGATTATTTAAAAATTGTTAATTTTGTCACCGATCATCAAGTTTCTAAGGTACTTCTAGCAATCTTACAAACTCCAAATTTTTAATTTTAGTTAGCATTTGGCCTATAAAGGAAGGAAAAAATCAAAAATCCCAAAATTTCATTATCCATTAAATGAAAAATAATGGTTATCTAAAAATTTCTTAATTTTGTCACCGATCATCAAAATTCTTCTGTCACTGATCATCAAAATTCTAAGGTATTTCTAGCAATCTTACAAACTCCAAATTTTGAATTTATGTTAGCCTTTAGCCTATAACGGAAAAGATTATTAAAAAATTCTTAATTCTGTCAACGATCATCAAAATTCTAAGGTTTATAATCTATTCAGATTTTTAATTTTAGTTAGCCTTTAGCCTATAAAGGAAGGAAAAAATTAAAAACCCCGAAATTTCATTATCCATTAATTACAAAATAATGATTATTAAAAATTTCTTAATTTTGTCAACGATCACCAAATTCTAAGGTACTTCTAGCAATCTTTTGAATTTAAGTTAGCCTTTAGCCTATAACGGAAGAAAAAAATCAAAAATTCAGAAATTGCATTATCCGTTAAATGAAAAATAATGATTATTTAAAAAATTCTTTATTATGTCACCGATCATGAAAATTCTAAGGAACTTCTAGCAATCTTACAAACTGCAAATTTTAGTTAGCCTTTAGCCTATAAGGGAAGAAAAAAATCTAAAATCCAGAAATTTCATTATCCACTAAATGAAAAATAATGATTATTAAAAATTTCTTAATTTTGTCACTTATCATCAAAATTCTAAGGTATTTCTAGCAATCGTACAATCACCAAATTTTTAATTTTTGTTAGCCTTTAGCCTTTAAAGGAAGTTAAAAAATCAAAAATCCTGAAATTTCATTTTCCATTAAATGAAAAATAACGATTATTTAAAAATATCTTAATTTTGTTACCAATCATCAAAATTCTAAGTTACTCCTAGCAATCTTACAAACTTCAAATTTTGAATTTTGGTTAGCCTTTAGCCTATAAAGGAAGGGAAAAATTAAAAATCCCGAAATTTCTTTTTCCATTAAATGAAAAATAAGGATTATTAAAAATAATATTTACGGAACGCATCGCGCTTGTACGTATGGTTGCTAACTTTAAAATAGGGACAGGGAATAGGCTTTAAGAAAATCAGTAGTTGAAGGACACGGTATATTACCCGAGAAAAAAAGAATATGAACTACAAAAAGAAATGAGATCCCATCAAAAACATAAAATGTAAAAAATGCCAAGTCTCGTAACGCTTTCCTTTCGCTAAAACGAGTTGTGAGATCTCATGTAAGACCAAGTCAGTTATTTTAGTTGGTGTCTATGGAAGCACCTATTCAACAAATTTGTTTTAAATTGTCATCTAATCAATTACCTATCAACATTTATAGTGACCGTGTTACTATTAAGTACCTTCATTTCTATAATAATTATAATAACTTGGCAATTGCACGGTAACATAATTATAAAAGAATATAACTACTACTTCAATTACTAAGTAAATCTAAAGAGTAGTAATAATAATAATGTTTATTTCATTAAATACACATCACATAGGATCAAATACAAAACGGTTTTGCTTAGTTAACAAGTGATAATAAAAAAAGGGTATCTTTGGTACCTGTACTCGTGAAAACACATTGTATCACAGGCACCAGTAAACCTAAGAATAAAGTATATTAATTAGTAGAATATGTTGCCATGCAATTGCCAAGTCATTATAATTATTATAGAAATGAATGCGCTTAATATTGATACGGTCACTATAAATGTTGATAGGTAATTGATTAGATGACAATTTAAAACAAAGTTGTTGAATAGGTGTTTTCATAGACACCAACTAAAATAACTGACTTGGTCTTACATGAGATCTCACAACTTTTTTTAGCGAAAAGAAAGCGTTACGAGACTGGCATTTTTTACATTTTATGTTTATCACTACACGACTCGAAGATTAGGATTTGTTGTAGGTGAAAAATCTGCCAAGTCAATTTAGGTTGGCTTTCAATATGATTACTGTTAAAAATAGTGAATTAAACAAAAATTAACAATAATATTAATTAAAATTAATTTACTGTTGAAAGTAGTAAATTATTTCTTGAAATAATATATAAAATACCGATTAAATTTTACCTGTTTGTACGCAATGCATAGACAGTTATTAGTTAGGGATTTCCAGTTTCACTCGCAATTTCTATAACGGAAAAAGCTTAAAAAGCATATTATAGATATTGTCTAGTACAGGAATGTCAACATCAACATCAATAACAAAAATTGTTTCTCAATGTTATACATGGTTAAATCTAAATTGCGCATTAAGCAAATTTTATTAATGTCTATTAATCGATAGACTCTAATGATGCATTTGGAAATATAAATTACTTTACTAATTATGGACAAGACTGGTCATAATTGGATAAATCTGCACAAGGTTAACACGTTGACTGCTGTGTGTGTGTTAATGTTAATGTAAATGTTGCTTGTGTAACATTTTGTAAACGAACAATAACTACATTTAGGGTTTGCTATCAAGGCAGGTTAATCAATTTCTTATATGCTTGGCGTGGCATGGAGTAACAAACATAACAACTTAGCCGAATTTTCTTTTGTTCTGCTTTAATGTACTGCTCTACCACGGGTCTCTTTACATTTGTATGAAATTTTTAGGCACTTTCACAAGTATGATTATGCCCCTACGAAATGAACCTAATTAGCGAGTGTAAATGTACCTGATTTGCAAAATGTACCTAATTTTAGTTTATGCAGGTTAAGATCTACAAGCTGTATATTCTACTGAATATACGTGGCGTGGGAATACATAATAACATCTCCACGCAATTAGATCACACGGGAGGAGAAGTGGATAAAATAATGTATTTTTTCTGTATAATAGTCCAAATACACAATTTAAAAGAAAATTAATAATAAAATACGCGCGGGTGCAAACCTGTTAAAAGTGGTTCTAAGTGTAACCATTTCTATCCTGTTCGTCCAAGATTAGACAGTATTACGCAAGCCTACGCAATATTACATACGGCTAAACAAGACTAGATAAGTTTAAATAAGACTAAACAAAACCATACATTTCTTTTTTGATTAAAGCTGAATTTAACCATAGTAATCAACATAAGAAATATCTATTCATCGACAAATTGTCTGATGACTTTTCTGATGCTTTTGAAATGAAAAACATGGAAAACACTTAGTTGTTTTACTATTATTGAATAGACTGGACATGACTAAATTTATTTATACTATAATATGATATAATTTAAAAGGGGAAATGGTTTGGAATTGCCGAGGCGGGTGAAAAAGTGGAAGGAGCAAACAGGTAATGGAGAATGATAGAATGTATACCATTTTATTTTATTGTATTTAGTCTTTAGGTAAATAAATATAAAAAGGTAAAAGTAGGTAAAGTAGATAAATAAATAAAACAAAGAGTAGAGTTAAACAGAAGGCTAAAGATATAGGCTTAGTTTTGTTTATCAAGGTTTAAGCAGGAATAGGGAAGATTAGGCTAGAATGAAGTAAAACCAAGATTAGACAAGGCTAAAGCGGATTAAGCAATATGGGACAAGCCTAAAGAAAACTTAAAACCCTAAACCCCTAAAGATTCGACCAGACAGAACTAAGGAACGAGATCAGGCAAGACATTATATAAGACAAAGCCGTAACATCACCACTTTCAATCATTGTTCTTGTTAATTTCTAATGTCAATATACACTAAAATTGCACTCGGTAATGATTAACACTACAACAGTAGTTTACAAAGTATGGTAATAATGGATGGGGCTCGAAAATTAGGACGACAAATCGACTGGGAGAGTCACTGCGAGTGACTCTTCAGAGCATATAAGCCTCATACCACTGGCGAAGATTTAGTATTACTATCGATTAAGATGTTGTTGGAGGGATGTTGAAAGTATTGATATGAAAATAAGTAAAGGAAATCGAGCACATACCACTGCCCAATAATACTGTTGCACGAAGAATTGACGATGATGAATTAATCCGAATTGTAGTTGTTAGTAAATAATATGCACTGCAACTAGATGAATCTATCGACGTGCAAGGTTTATCTCAGGTACTTGTTTTTGTGCGTCATATGAAGATATCTTGTTCTGCAAACCAAATAGTAGTGGAAAGGCCGTAGAGATTTGAAATGCAATTGATTCTAATACGAAAGAAAAAGGTTTACAACGCAAAAACTGTGTTGACAAATGTACTGACATGACGGTGCGTGGGCTATGTGGGTGAAAATAGCAGTGTGGTCACAAATATAGCAGTGTGGTTCTTAAAAAAAGGCTTGAAGATTTTGCTTTGTGGACACACTGTAGCTTTTATAGAGAAGCAATACTTTCAAAAGCAATACCAGAAGATTTCAAAACAGAACTAACTCTTGCTTTGAAAATTGTAAATCAAATTAAATCAAAACCCTTAGAAACACGTTTATTTCAAATGCTGTGTGAAGAGATGGATAGTTTTCACACATTAAACTTTTATTATAATGTATTAAAATATTATGTCTACAATTTCCACTCATTTATCACTATTAAAAAATAACTTTGACGCTTACTTCGGGGAAGTGATGAATAAACTCGACACGATGAATTGGATTTGTAACACATTTCAAGATTACCTATCACCTAAAATGTCAACAAAAGCAAATGAAGAACTCATTGATTTGTCGGAAGACACGTCACTCTAAAATAGTTTCCGATCCTTGTCTGTTTGACTAAGCCTTGAAAGTTCTCCTTCCCTTCAATACGTCATACCTATGTGATTAAAAGTAACTAAAATTGAACTTGATGCTATGGTTATAATAACAAAAAATTAAAGAAATGCATCCTTCTCATTGAAAAAATAGCACTCCTTGAATTTAAATATTAATACTTTGGATCGACACTGAATGTTTGTTTTTGTTTGAACAGTCCTTCATTCATATAGTTGCGGCCTTCATGGAAACTAAGAGGTGTGTCCCGAATTTGGAACTTTTTGTTATGTGAGTCGCAGTCTAGTCCACTTTGGGAACCCCTGCACTACAGAAATATAAATAAAAGTTTTCTTTCAAACACCACTAACAAAGTTTGAATATCGACGCCGACAAATATCATAACATGCTATGTGATATCATGTTTCGATTCGACCAATGGTGATGCGTTCGCAAATTTGAATTTCTGTCGCTTATTTTGATTAAAGTTTTATGGAACTAAATACAAACTAAATGAGAAAATATTGGGGTGGCGGTTGGAAGTGGTGGGTGGGAACCAGAAGTGGGGTGGGGTGGGGTACCGGAAGTGGAGGTGCTAGATCCAGAACATGACCTACTCTTGCCCTACTTAAATCGTCTCTAGAAAAATAGTTTAAGTGTAAGTCAAAAGTTTAAGTCAAAAGTTTAACTATTATATTTCCATTTTATTTTGGCTCTAAGTATTACTACGGATTCGTCAACGTAAATATTTTCTGCAGGTATCAATCTTGAAGTAATAAATTCTAAAAATACTTGCTCGTTGAAAACAAGATCTAGTCTTCTTAAGTGTGGGAAATGTGTGTCGTATTATTAAAAATAATTCGTGTTTCATTAGAGAACGCTTTTTAAATATTTTCAAGAATTTTTGTTGTGGTTTATTTAAGCTTGTAACAAACCGACAAACCCTGCTAAAAATCATTTAAACTAGACAATCTTCAACTGCAGAGTTTTCTATTTCTATAATTAAATATTTCATTGCATTATTACCACTTTATTTATTTATTACATTAATATTTTATTCATTGTACTATTATTAACATATTTACTGTTTCTATTTAAAATGGAACAATATTTAAATATATATTTTTATTAGTCATAGTTTCAATCTTTTCTTTTAAATAAATTAAAATCTCATCGATTTAGTTAGATGAAAAGCAACATATTTCCAATTCACCAATTCCAATTTGTTAAACTAACGACTTGGCTACTACTTTATATCCCTATATTTATCCAAGTCAACTAACTTTTTTATGCGTCTAGTCTACCTTTTCAAGCGATTCTACTTAGTCTTCTGCGAATTCAAAGAGATAATAGAGGGTAATCTAAAAAATCGTCAAGGCTAATGACGACATAGATTTCTACTATAAAGAAATATGCGATTCACTTGGAGAAACTTGTCCAGTCGGTGCCATTACGTATAACATAAGATATAGAAAAAGATGAACGGTTCTTAATCTTCTTGTCTGTAGAACCTTTATAAAATAATATAATCCGTTTTTTACAACACGATGAAAGTATTTTAACGGGTCTTAACTCTCTAGTGTCTGTAAGTGATTTATTTTTCTTTTTCTCTCTTTCTAATACAGTCTAGTCGGTTTAGCCTATTTTTCTAGTTTACTTTTGATCTTATATTGTTGGTATACTATTGTAGGTCTTGGCTGTTTAGGTTTGATTGCCTAGTTTTATTTGTTTATTGTCTGCTTAGGTATATCTGTATTATCTCATGAATTTAGTCCTGGTTGTTTGTCTTACTTCCTTAATGATATCAAAAATATTTTGCTCAATATATAATTTATGCAGGGTGTCAGAAATCTGCCGACAATTTTTCATGGCTGATTCTATGATCCAAAATAAACATAAAACTCTAAATACATATGGGGTAAAAAACGCTTTACAAAAAAGTTTTAGCAGTAACACAAGCAATGAAGTGGATTTTTTTGATAAAATTTACAAAAATTAAAAAGATATCTCGCCCCCCGTATTTAATGCATAGCTGCAATAAAGAACGACGAAGGCGTTCAAAAACGGTGGACATGTTTCTATCTAATCAGAATATCCTCAAGTGCTCTGACTGGAGTTTCGTACACCATGATGACCCCATAGAAAACAAATCAGGGGATTCAAATCTGAGGAGCGAGCCGGCTGTGGTATCGGACAAATACTGTCTAGCTATTTATCAAGACATTAAGAGATGCTCGGGCCTGCCCACTAAAATGTGCCGGTGCACCGTCATGCACAAACCACATTTCGTGTATCTGTTGTACATCAACCGAGTATAATCCATTAAAGAAGTCATTTGCCAGAAAATTTGTGTAAGCCACCCCCGTTAAGCGATCCGCCAAAACAAATAATCCTATCATATAGTTGCCAACAATCAAATTCCAAATATGAATTGAAAATTCTGCTAAGATTTAATTTAATTGTTGCTACAATTTCTTTTTGAACTGTTTGTTATTCAATATATGTTTAATTGTACTGGAAGGCACGTTATATATTTTAATGTTGCTGTAACATGTGTTTAGATTGTAGATTGTAGATATGGTGGTGATGAATTGTACTGCGACCTTTATAGATCTATTGTACCCCACCCTCCTCCTCCAAGCGTTGATGTACTTACCCATTTAGAGCGCCTCCTTCAATCCTGATTCCTTTAGGAATTTCAGGATCTGGGTGGGATTCAAGGCCTGCAGCTCCTCTGTGTTCAAGCAGTGAGCCCCGAGGTACATCTGTCTCTTGCGGAGTAGTGGTCCGCAGTCTATAACATATGTTTAGGTAGCTGGTTGGAGAACATATTATTGAATCTTGTCGAACGTAGCTTTGGTTTATCGAAATCTATGAATAACTGATTGAGTTTTAGAATGAACATTACACATTCACAGATATAAGTTCTCATTGCAGTTAGGATGTTCAACTATCTAAAGCTAACATGATTCTGTGAAGTTTAATTTTTAGATTATGTAAACGACCTGCCATCAATTTCTGGGTAAATTTCTCTAACTGAAGGCACAGGCGTGTAATATAGTGCTAAAATCGTAAGGTGTAAGAATTTTAAGGAATATAGATATAAAATTATAATATATATATTATTAATATATATATATATATTATTATTTTTTATATATATTATTAATATATATAAAAAACCTATCTTTTCTATTAACATTAACATACCTCTAGAACAAGCTCATGTCAAGTACTGATTTATTTACTTCCTTATTTACTACTTGACCAAACGCGCTCTAATGGTTTTCAGAAATCTGGCAAGGAAAACGTGGGGTTGTAACCCCACAATCCCCCAAATCCTTGCGTGGGGAAGTAGAACCAAGCTGGTCTCTATGAGGAAGCATCAGGAAGATTTATAGGCTGGCGTGTGTCTGCATCACGGGGGCGATGGTGTCATGCCAGACAGCAGCAATGGAACTGCTGCTGGAGTTGACTCCGTTGCACCTTGTCGTGTAGGGGGCCGCCAATTCGGCGATTGTAAGATTCAGCAAGGAAGAAATTGGCATAGGTAAAATGATCGGGAGCAGAGACCGCAAGAGCCTCGCTGCCAAGATCCCCGGCTGGAAGTACCAAAAGAAGAAATTGTATGCAAATACTATTTCAAGAAAAACTACACAGAAATGTGTGCAGAAAAGCCGATTGCAGCGATGAATCCTCAGTGTACTACATAAAGCAAAATGCTATGAAGTGATATACGGATGATTCGAAGGCAAAGGAAGGTAAGGTACTGGTGCAGGACTGTTTCGACCTTGCACCAAATACTTTGAATCCATAGGAATCTACCCATGTATCTTCCAAGCAGTGGTACATGCAATCAAATGATGTACACAATTTATCTCGACAGGAATTATCGCAAGAAACTAATTGCTACCCTATCAGATAGCCAAGCAGTCATCAGGGCAATTAGCCCATACACCATCAGATCCAAACGGGAATGGGCACAGTCCCATTCCAGATTGGATCCAGTTTGAAAAGCTAAACAAGCTCGGCAGAGAAAATAAATTAAAGATATATCTGGTACTAGGGCACACTGGTATATATGGATACGAAGAAGCCGATCACCAAGCGAATAAGGGATATAGTGATCCATTTGTAGATCCAGGACCCTTTTGCGGTATGAGTAGGAACCCCATCCTCAAAAGTTTAGATAAAGAAATAAGAGAAGAATTGATGAAAACCTGGAGAGAAGTTCTAAGGCTAAGACAATCCATATTAATGCTGGTATCTTTTAACCAGACAACAACACTCGCCTTCCTGAAACTAAAAAGGTACAAGCCTAGAATTCTGACAGGAGTCCTGACGGGACACTGCAGACATAGAAAATAACTCAAGGCCCTAGGCCTAGAGGAAGAAGACAGATGCAGATTCTGCGGCTCAGCAGAGGAAACCCCATACTCAAAGACTGCGGTGCACTGCTCTGCAAGAGACAAATATAGCTTGGGGCCCACTGCTTGAACCCTCTGCGTTCAAGCAGTGGGCCCTAAGATATATTGGTTGCAGTTCTTAAATCCAACCCATATTCCTAAAGGAATCTGCACTAGGGAAGGCGCTCTAAATGGGTGATTAATTATTACAATAAATTTATGAAGGTCGCACTACAAGTCACCACCAAATCTACAATCTACATCTACTGCTTGACAATATAGCAAATAATGGGATAGATAGCAAATAGTGTGCGTCGTCCGGCTTACAGATTGCTCGATATGTACTCGAGACGTCTTATTGGATGTTGTAAGCTAACGATTTCGATATCAAATCCAACTTCTTGGGTAGCTACGCCTCTAGAATTTGCGAGGCCCCGGGTACAAAAGTGAAGTGGAGCTCCTGGTAAATGAAACAAGTCACGTGAAATGATTTTCATGTAGCATAACATGCCGAACATACCTTCAACAAGCCGAACTGAGTAAAATTTGGTAAAATTGTGTCAAGTTATAAAGACAAGCTAGTGACAGAATATTTGAAGAATTTGGTTGCGATATATATAAATATGTACCCAAAGTTCACGGATGAACAGAAGTTTCACAATTTTTGCGAAGAAGTGATTGAATATTTACAAGTCGATACCAGCGTTTTAGATAAAGTGATTATTGGTGATGAGACCTGGGTCTACGAGTCTTCTTCTTTCATATGCCTAGTGCGGTCTCCCTGACGTTGGCGATCACCATGGCAAAAGCTGTACGGTCCTCCGACAAGCGAAAAAGTTCACCAGCCCTTCTTTTGCTGGTCCAGTTCTGTAAATTTCTGAGCCACGACTTAATCGGATCGACCAGAAGCTGATTGAGTTGTGTCAGAAGAAGCGTTATTATTGTTTTTTTTTTCAATTTTTTAAGAACTTTTAGAAGTTTTCAAATTAAAAAATAATAATGTCCGAATGATCATTTTCTTTCTATTGTCGATCAATATACGAGCACATATATTTGTATACAAACAAGCATTGAATTAATTAATTTTATATAGATAATTAACAAAATAGATTTACATACCTTGTGCCTTCATCGCTTCTAATTGAAGTTGCAGATTCTCTAACAGTTTTTTAATTCTTTTTTTTGTCGGGCTTTTTGGTTTTATTCCGCTTTCCGTTTTTTTTTAAGATTTATTCTTCGAGTCATCCTTACTATGATCTACACTTTCTTGTTTAGTAACACCAGTCTATTAATTTTCAAAAATACAAGTTATTAGTAAAATATTCAATATTTCCATTAGATTCTGATGATAGTACTTTCCCACATTAGTTAAAATATAAAAATTTTATTGATTCTAATTAATTGATAAAATTATAGAAGTGTTATTGAATCATATAATACACATTTTTATTACTCATGCACAGAAAGTACTACATTACAGGCCATTTTTTAGGTCAGAAAATGACTGTTTGCAAATCTAGAGCGGAAAATTTACTTTCCGCCCTAGATTTAGGGCTGAAAGTTTACTTTCCGCACTAGATTTGTGAACATGTGTGACATGCAGCGTTGCCAATCTTACGATAATTATCATACATATACAATAATTTCGTTAGTTTAACACTGTTGTCATTACATTACCCGGATACTTTTTGTCAACACATGTAGAAACGACAACCGTGTGAAACAAAATGACATCTCAAATGTTTTTCAAATGACGCATCAAAAATAACAATAATAGAAATTTGTGGTTATGATGTATAATTTATTGTCATTATGAGTTGTCAAATAGAGAGTTCAGATTCAGAAAATGATTCTACACCGCCTGAATTCAAACAAATTGCGACTGAAATGATTGAAAAATTAACACCAATGAAATCCAGAAGTAGATATGAAGCTGCGTATGAAAAATTCATGAAATGGCGATCAATAAAAAAAATTAAAAGTTTTTCTGAATCGATAGTTTTATCATACTTCAATGAACTGGCCAAAACTCATAAGCCGTCAAGTTTGTGGGGAACTTATTCGATGCTGCGAAGCTTGATTCACATCAAGCACAGAATTAATATTTGTAATTATTGGAGTTTAATTGCTTTTTTAAAACAAAAAATAAAGGTTATACATGCAAGAAAGCTCAAACACTAAGTGCTGAACAAATTAATCAATTTCTTCGAGAAGCTCCAGACAATCAATTCCTGGCTGTGAAGGTTAGTTAATAAATTTTCTAATAATTTCTATACAATATATAAATAAATACACAAATTTATTTACATGTATTTAATTTTAGGTAGCTTTAATTTTTGGGGTACAAGGTGAATGTAGGCGTCATGAGCTGTGTAACTTAACTGTGAACGATATAGAAGATAAAGATAACATGCTTTTGGTAAAAATTCAAAAAACTAAAAATGATAAGCCGAGATCATTTGTAGTTACGGATGATTTTTACCATATATATATATATATATATATATATATATATATATATATATATATATATATATATATATATATATATATATATATATATATATATATATAAAAAGTATGCCATATTGCGTCCTGCCAACATGACCACAACAAGATTTTTCACAAATTATCGAAACGGAAAATGTACTAAACAAGTCATTGGAATCAATACTTTTGGCAGTATGCCTAAAACAGTAGCAGCATATTTAAATTTGAAAGATCCTAAGTCTTATACTGGACGTTACGTTCAGAAGAACATCAGCTACTCTGTTAGCTGATTCTGGTGCCGATCTGCTGACCCTTAAGAGACATGGAGGATGGAAATCTAATACAGTCGCTGAAGGCTACGTTGAAGACTCGGTCCACAACAAAAAGCGAATCGGCCAGCAAATTGCAGATACTATATCAAACAGACCGTCTACTTCAAAAGAAAATATACAAATAAATCCAGTGCCAATTGAAATTCAGAACAAAGAAAATATAAATTTTGAAACGAACACAATTTCAACATCAACCTCAAAACACATAAGTTTTAATTTTTCAAATTGTTCAAATATTTCAATATATAATAATGAAAAAAAAAATGATTTATAACTTTTTCAACTATTGTTGAAAAAAATAATGTTTCTGTTTTTTTTCTTTTCATTTAAGTAGGTAGATAATTTTAATTTTTTTTATATTGTCATTCTCAAATTCATAATAAAAAATAGTGAAACTCGTTAATTTAGCACTGTAATCATTACATTACACAAACACTTTTTGTCAACACATGTAGAAACGACAGACGTGAAACACAATGACATCTCAAAATCAATATTAAAAAAAGTGAGGTTATGTTAAAAGTGAACTAGCCGAAGGTTATAAGCTGTCAGATAGGATGACATTATAAATAATAATGTCGCGTTTAGAATCACCTGATTCTTTTTAAAATTTAAGTCTTTGTCTTTCTGGCATTCGTAATAAAAAATAATATCCGCAACTCGTGCGGCATTGTCAATTGCCCCCTCGAGCGAATGAGCGCACTCACTTCGTTCGTGCGCTCATCTTCGCTCTCGTGTGCAATCGACAACTTTCCGCACTTGTTGCGAAATATACTAATAATACACATTATATTATATAATTAAACTTTCAAATAATATATAATATACATACTTTATTTTTCTTCTGAATGATATTATCGTCAATGTTTCCATTTGTAGGTGACCTAAATCGTTTGCCTCTGGGAAGTTTACTAGTATTAGATGTAGTACTTGAACTAGTCTTGCTTTTTGTTGATATATTTAATTCTCGCAATATCTTATCAATTATTTTCGTATTATCTGTATATAATTACACACAAAATGTGAATGATTATTCTATTATACTGTTGAATAATAACAATATATAAAATGAAAATACAAAATCGAAGAACTATAAAAAAGTTTTCCTAATTAAAATTGTATTATTTACGATCAATTTTTTACACGGACACGTAAAAATTCTCCGCGGACCGGCCGTTAACAATTAGCTAATTTACCGATTTACCGATTAAAATATTTTTTTATATTAAAAGTAAAAACATAGGTTGTTTCAAATTTATTGTATAAATATAACATGTGTATTATATTAAGAATGTGCCATGATATCAAAGTGACAAACACTCTATTTTTACGCTCCCTAATTTTCGAATAAAAATATCGATAAATAATGAGCTTAAACCACTCCCAGTGAAGCATCGGCAAACTCTGAAGTAAAGCAGCAACTTCACACCCATTAAAACGGTGACTGTTCTAAACCCCAGAAAAATCCCTGCCTGATGTTTCCCAAAATATGTCGGAAACCGACGTTGGAAATAGGAGGTCTAAGAGGCGACTCCCCATCACTCAAAAAAATTCAGCCCTTACTCAAAACTTCGAAGATAAAGATAATGCTTCTACCTCTAATCCTTTCGGAGTCAAAATGGCGAGAGATGCGGACGTCGCAAAGAGTAGTCCTAAAATGTTTAAGTGTCATTTGAATACAAAAGTACCGAAAATAGTAATTTGTATAATTTGCGAAAGTGTTTATCATGTTAATGATTTTAACAGATTAAATATGGGTAAATACATAAGTGATATTCTAGTGGTCTGCCCAGCCCACCATATGGACGACCTTACCTCTAAAAGGGATTTCCAAAACATTGATTTAAACGAGGATGCACGTAAGATTATAATTCCAACCAAACTGTTTGAAAAAGACAAGATGAATAAGAAAATGCGGAGTAGTATTAAACAGAATGCAACAAGTGAAAGTATCCTTATGGTTGAAACTATCATTGATGATGAACTTTCTATAGGGTTGAAAATGAACTACTTAAATAACTGAACCAAGAACTTAAAGACAAAAATGTATTACTGAAAGAACTAGTTGGAGGAAAAAATGCTATGAGTAAAAGTAATTTCGTTAGTTATGCAGACATGGCTAAGATTGATAATAATAACACTAGGAAAGTCATACCTAACATCATAGTTAAAGCAAAAGATAAAAACAATCGTGAAGTAGATAAAAATGTTAAAAAAACAATTACTGGACGATATCGTAGTACCTATCAAACAAGTTTCAATTTACAAGACTGGAGAAGTTACTATTAAATGTAAAAACAAGGAGGATGTCAAAAGAACAACGGCTTTATTAAATGAAAAATTATTATCTAGTGCAGACTCTCAAATTACCTAGATTAAAAATATTTGATGTTTAAAATGATATGAACTTAAGTGACCTCCAAGAGGACATTAAAAACAGAAACCCGTCCATGTTAAATAGTGATTTCTCTATAATCTCTGAATTTTACCAATGCAATGAAACAACGCACTGTGATCATGGAGGCTTCACCTGTATACAGCAGTATACAGCACTGTCCTAAAAAATGGTTTAAAAATATTCATTGGTTACCAGTTACGAGTGTCCGATGATATCAATATAAACTTATGCTTCAAATGTGGACGTTTAAACCATAGCTTCAAAAATTGTATGAATAAGGTCAAGTGTCTAAAATGTGCTGGTGACCATCCAACAGAAAGCTGCAAATCTGAAATTCTTAAGTGTGTTAATTGTGAATTCTACAACAAGAAATATAGTCTAATTAAATGCACAAATCATTATTATTCATTATCATTATTCATTCCATTTTATCATTATTATTATTCATTATCATTATTCATATCCCAAATAACACAACCCAGTGTGAATACCTAAAATACAAGATCTAAACACTTCTAAATATAACTGATTACCCTACCTTACCAAAAATACCAAATTATCTTCCTAAGTTCCCAGGCCAAAGAAAAGAATCTCCCTTACCAACAAACTTCTAATAACTAATATATAATTACTTACCAATTATGTCTGATCCTAATAATTACATTGAAGAGTCTGTTGATAATTTATAAGACCTAAACTATTTTTTGAACGATTCTTTTTTGTTTGCGTTTAAACTCCTGACATTAAGGTGTAAGAAAAGTAAACCTAATTTTCTTACACGTTAATGTCAGGAGTTTAAACGCAAACCATGAAAAATTGGAATTACTGGTAATATCTCTACTAACCAAACCGTATGTAATCGTCTGCACCGAAACTTGGAACCTTATTTGCCCTAACATGTTGACTTTAGAAAATTATACATATTATTATAACGGTAGCTTCATAAACAAATCGGATGGAGTCGTCATTTATATTTCGAATTCTCTCGAGCAAACTACAACGACGAAGAGGGTGGGTAGGTGCAATTTTCTTTCCACTTGTGCTAATATAACATCAAATAGTGTACTTCAAATTTCTGGTGTTTATAGGTGTCATGACCTCACCAATCTTGAATTTATACAAAATCTAAAAATTCTTATGGAAAACAATGCAACATTTAAGAACCATATTATAATAGGAGATTTTAACATTAACCCTCAACTGGTATGGTGGGTCAAATCTGACCCAAATGAATTTTCTTTCAGTTATTACTATTGGTTCTTTTTCAGACAGCTGCGCGCCCCTCCCAAAATTCTCCTAACATTTAAAGTAGTTGTACATGCTACAAGCGTTAGTCACTTATCTTCCGTAGTTTTGATGTCATACTAAGGTTTGGTCATATATGACCCACCATACCATAAGTGATATTATTTAGTGTAATTAACATTTTGTTAAAATGGACCCAAAACGGCCGCTTGCAGAGCAGGAGTTGGAAATATTAGCTTTAGATTCTTATATAAGTGATTATTCCGACGCTGAGGATGAAATGAGCATACACAGCACAGATACTGAACAGAACACTTATTCAGAAGATGAGGAAATACTGCAAAACGAATTGTTAGACATTGAAAGACATGAAGACAATGAGACAACGGAAGAAGAAACAGAAGAAGGTGTACCACAGACAAAAGAGAGCCAGTATTTTTTCAAAAAGAATTATTATAAGTGGGCTAAAACACCCCCAACAATTGGAAAAACTCGTACAGAAAACATAATAAGAATGCGAATCCCCGCTGTAATAGGTGAAGCAAGAAGAAATGTACCAACGAAGCCTATTGATGCTTGGAATTTGTTGTTTGATGATAATATGTTGAAAATTCTAATAGAACACACAAATGAGAGAATAACGCAAATGGCGGGTAATTATGGTGATTCTGCACTAAACTGTCAATTTACAAACCATGTCGGTAAAAACGAAATGAATGCTTTCTTAGGGCTTCTATTATTATCCGGTGTCTTCAAGTCTGCTCATGAGGATGTATCCTCACTATGGGCCACTGATGGAACGGGTCGTGATATATTTCGGGCCACGATGTCTCTAAAACGGTTTTCTTTTTTATTATCCGCCTTACGTTTTGATAGCAGTACTACCAGGAGAGAAAGGATAAATAATGGCAATAAAGTTGCCCCTATATCAGAACTATTTAATTTGATGTTAGTAAATTGTCAGTCAAATTATGCTTGTGGCCAGAATATGACCATCGATGAGATGCTTGTGGCGTTTCGTGGGAGATGCGGTTTAAAGTTTACATGCCAAATAAGCCTAACAAGTACGGTATAAAAATTTTATGTTTGACTGATGCCAGGACCCATTATCTACTAAATGCGTTTATATACACAGGAAAAGATGTCAACATAGTCAACCCCAGAAAATTATCTGTGCCAACACTAAGCGTCATACAATTAATTCCACCCATTGCAAATACAGGCCGAAACATTACAGCGGACAATTGGTTCTCTTCGGTTGAATTGATAAATCAACTAAAGAATGTCAATTTAACCTATACAGGAACACTCCGAAAAAACAAACGCGAAATACCAAAAGAATTTTTAGCCAATAAAGATCGTCCCGTATTGTCTTCAATATTTGGATTTACAAGAGACGTAACTCTCTTATCATATGTGCCTAAAAAACGTAAGGCGGTAATAATGTTGTCATCACTACATCATACAAATAACATTGAAGACAACGATAAAAAACTTCCAGAAATTATCCAGTTCTATAACACGACAAAAGGCGGAGTGGACAGCCTAGATCAAAAGTGTGCTTGCTACAATGTAGGCCGATGAACAAGGCGATGGCCTTGTGCGATATTTTTTGCAATGCTCAATATAATAGGAGTAAATAGTCACGTTATTTATAGTGGTGCAAAAGACACAGAAGAATCTATAATGGATCGCCGAAAATTTTTGATTTCAGTTGGTCGAGATCTAATAAATGAACACCTAAAAGACAGAGCAGAAATAAAAAATATATCAAATGAAATACGGAACATGATCAGGAAACTACTTGGAACTGAAGAACAACAAAAAACACAAAATAAACCAAAAGATATAAAAAGACGAAGGTGTTACATGTGTCATAATGACAACAAACATCCCTTTAAGTGTTCTACGTGCAATAATGGGGTATGTAAGGCCCATAGCATCTCTACTACAATTTGTCTACAATGCAGTGATTGAAAAAAGGTAAAAATAAAACACTCCAGACTTTTTTAATAGCAACAATTTTTTTTGTATTTTTTTCAGATAGTATTATGAATTATGGACTGAATCTTCAGAATTTATATAAACTTCATCCCATTTTTGAATAAAAAAAAAATATTTTCAAATTTTATTATACAGTGTTCACAAAAACATATTGTTTTATATTAGCTGAAAATGTGCACTTAGTATAAAATAAAGTTTATTTTGCTATTACTATTTAGTTAAAACGTCAAAAAATCAAGTAATCACCAACAAAACGTTATTCATGCCAAATTTTTTACAATAAAACAATAAAAAAATTGAGGGTCAGTACTGACCCACCATACCTTAAGTGATTGCCGAACCTACCATACCAGTTGAGGGTTAACATTAACAATATTGATGAGCAGTCAGATTTATTTCTAACTAACATGCGCGATATGAATTATATACCAATGTTTAACAATATTACTAGGCCAAACGACAACGGTGGTTCCTGTATTGACATGTTTATTAAATCTAAAGCAATAAATTGTAAATCTGTCACACTTACGCAATTTTTTGCTGATCATTATCCTATCCTTACAATGAATCTTGATAAACAACAAAAAACAAGGGAAAAACAATCGTTTTTATGCTATAACAATTTAATACATAATTGCAATCGTACTGATTGGTCAGACCAGTTAGCTGTCACGGATCCTAATCTAGCAACTGAAAAACTATTAAACAAAATACAAAACCTAATCAAGGAATCTAGTTTTAAAAAGCAAGCGCGTAAATACAGACCTAGGACTGACTGGATCACGCCGGGCGTGATCCAGTGAAATCATGTCGAACGAAAGAAAAATTATATAACACATGGAAGCGCGATAAAAATAATTTATATCTAAGAATGAAATACTTAAATTACTGTGAAAAACTTGATAAATTAATAAAAATTGCGAAAATAAATTTTGACGACAAAGAAGCTTCTTCTAAGTCTAAAAATAGTTGGGATCTATGGCAATTTTTAAATAAAAAGCTAGGTAAAAAGATAAATTCGGTCAATAACATAGATTATATTGACAAAGGCAATCATAAGTTGACAAATACAAATGATATTGCTAATAACTTTGTTGATTTTTTTAGTAATATTGGTTCAAATTTAGCTGCTAAAATCCCTACTAGTGCTGCTACAGTTGACGATGGCATAAGTTATAATCCTAAATCCATTTTCTGGAAACCTACTAATTGCTATTATAAATATAGTAAACGATCTAAAGGAAAAAGCCTGTGCGGATGATGGCATAAGCACAAAAGTACTCAAAACTATAATCCCTATTATATCCTATATATTAGAACATATATTTAATATATATTTATCAAAGGGTATCTGGTCAAATGCACTTAAATGCGCGGAAATATTGCCGATTTTTAAATCTGCTGATAAGCACCATATGACTAATTATAGACCAATATCACTTATTTATAATATTGCGAAAATTTTTGAAAAGATTATTCTTGTGAGATCGTACTCTTTTGTTATAGATTGTAACATTATTAGTTTTATCATTATGGTTTTTTGAAAAATAAAGGTACAAAGGATGCGTTAGCATCAATCACTGATTTTATATATACTAATATAGACATCAGTAATCCGACAGTTGTTGCTTTTCTAGACCTAGCCAAAGCTTTCGACGCAGTGAACCATAAAATATTGCTTAATAAATTATATAAATATGGTGTTAGAGGAGTAGCTCATGACCTAATTAAAAATTATTTAACAGATAGATTTCAGGTAGTCAAAATTAAGTATGTTGAAAGTAAAAAACGAAAAATTAAAATTGGTATACCACAAGGAACTGTCTTAGGACCCCTACTTTTTATTGTATACATCAATGATATGTTTAAAATACTGCCTTTAAATAGTATAGCAGCTTTTGCTGATGACACAGTGGTTAAAGCTATAGGTAAAACATGGTCTGAAGCACAATCCAATATGTTATCATACCTAGACAAAATAGGTATGTGGTCACGAAATAATTATTTAACATTAAATGTGGATAAAACAACATACATGACTTTTGGCTGTTACAAAGACAGTGTACCTGAATTTTTTGAGTTATCTATTTATTATGAGAAAATTAAAAGAGTCAATAGTTGTAAATATTTAGGGTTAATGTTTGACTGTCACATGAAGTGGAATATCCATATATTAAATCTTATAAGTAAAACTAGATACTTTTTGTTTATCTTTCATAAATTAAAAAAAAATAATGAGCGAGCAATCAATAAAGATTATATACCATTCTCTTTTTGAGAGTATTGTGAATTATGGAATTATTGCTTGGGGGAGGAAGTTACAAAACCAACACTAATATCTTAGCTAAAATTCAATCTAAGCTCATTAACATATTTTCGGATGGCAAACGTGTTCTAGGATTTAGAGATACATTTATACTAGAGTCGTTGTGTTATCACTAGAGATCGGATTTTAGGCAAAACACCTATCGTCAGTTTTTCAGGCATCGACTTTCTAATAATACACAAATTTGTTTTAGTAAATTCTGAATCATTAGAGCCCTATTTGATTTTGCCTTTTTTTGCCTTTTTTGTACTATTTTTTTTTATCACCTGTTTTACTAGGTATTTTGCCTATTTTCGTTTATTTTTACCTATATTTGCCTATTTCTGTGTGTATTTTGTATTCTTGGCATTTTCTTATGCAATTTAGGTTTTTTTCATCATAATTCATCATAAATTAGATTTGTGACCAGTCTTTGAGAAGCCATCCTACCTTCACCAGACGAAATGGTTTTTTTTTGCTTTTAGCGGTGTCACAGACCGATTTGTTTGATCATCCCCTTTTTTTTGTTAAAATACCGCGAAACTTACGCAACCAACTATTCCCTCCACTCTTTAATTTTCTCAGCCAATCCTTGAAAACCTAAATCATAGGATACTTACATAAATCTTGATTTCTACTTTAATGAAGTTAAATTATCTGCTGTTAGGGACAATTCTGTGTTTTTTAACTGTAGGTACCTTTAAAGTTTAAAAAAGTCAAAATTGCTCCTAATATAAAAAAATTATAAATATTCTAAATTTTAGTCTATTGAAAACATACGAACTGCTATTGGTCTCCATGATATATACATATGCGTAGACGAAGCAACTGAATCCATGGGACGATATGTTGCAAATTTGATAGTAGGAAAACCGATGAAGGCCCTTCAAAAGCTCATTTATTGGCCTGCAAAATTTTAGAAAAAGCAAATCATGCTACAATATCACGTTTTATTAACGATAATTTAAGTAGGTACGAGTCTAAATTTTGTCTACAGGTAGTTACCTACATTTTTTTTTGCATTATTATGGCCAAATGGTATCCAGCATGATAAAGTTAAATTATATTATTCAGATGCAGCTGCATATATGGTGAAATCTGCTGTAAGTTTGAAGATTTTTTACCCAAATCTTATACATGTCACTTGCTTAGCTCACGCATTGCATTTTGTATGTAATTTGCATTTGGTAAGTAATACGTAACGAATATGAAAACGTAAACGGACTAATTGCCAGCATAAAAAAGGTATTTCTCAAATCTCCGTTAAGAATTCAAGTATATAGAGACCATTTACATATGGGCATTTACCATTGGGCACTTGGCTGAAAGGTGCCTTCTTTTATTGCGACAATTTTGAATCAATTAAACAGGTAAAGACTTGATTCTCTATTTGTTGAAAATATTCCTACTAGTAAATTTCAAATGTTTAAGGTAATACAAGATTTTGATTTTTGATTTCTGATGCGGCTAGGGCTATAAAAGATGCAAAAATGTACTTTGCGAGACCGAACATCAAAAACGATTTAATTTATATCAAGAGTAATTTCAAAATTCTTGTTGATGGTATAAAGCTACTTGAAACAAATACCTCAACTTTGGTGGAAACAATTGGCATTATCAATAATGTAGCGGAGTCCCTGATGTCAACCCCAGGACAAGTGGGTCGAAAAGCATACGAAAAATTGACAAAAGTAATAAATAAAAACACTGGATTTGCTTTTTTGAATAATATTTCAAAATTATTGGCTGGCGAAAATGCTGAAATGCCAGAAAAATTGACCATATCACACATCTCAAATTATAAATTTGCACCACTACAACACCATATTATCTGACCGTCGTCAACGGCTGACGGAAGATAATTTAGAAAAACTGATGGTGTGCTACACAGATAACAATTAATGAAAATTAAAATTTATAATGTTTTCAGGTTCTCGTTCCATTTTTTTTTTAAATCTAGGTCAGTTCTTGGGTATTTGAAACAATGATTAATACTCTTAGTCTTTTTTCCGACGTTTCGTCCTTTATTTTCGGACTTCTTCAAGGAAGCTACAATATTACATATTTACAATAAATGACTTATTTAAATGTCACCGTCATAAAATTCAAAATTTAATAATTTTAATTTTATGACGGTGAATTTAATTTTATAGAAATAATTCGGTAAGTGGAAGATAATGTAACGTTGTAGCTTCTTAATGTTGTAGCTTTTTTGGAGAAGTTCGAAAATAATGGACGAAACCTTGTAAAAAAGACTAAGAGTATTAATCATTGTTCCAAATACCCAAGAACTGACCTAGATTCCAACAAAAATTAAAATTTATAAATAAAATTTTGAGCAAGTAATGGCCTTTTTAGCGACCTAAAACTGTAGCTTTAAAGCCTTTTTTCATTAATTTATTTGCTTTTTTGCCTACCTTTTCTGATAGTTTTTGCTACCTTAAAGTCCGACCTCTAGTTATCACTACAATAGTTGTAAATATGCGTATGAGAACTAAAAAGGGAAGTCTAGAAATAGAAGTATTCCGTTACCCAAAGTCAGTAAATCTATAGCATTTAAAATCTCTTCGATTGTGGCAATTAAACACTTCAATACACTACCTGATACACTAAAAAGAATACCGAATAGTAATAACAAAACAGTAAGAATAAAACTGAGAAATTGGCTTGCAAATACTTCCTTTTCTTAGACTTTTTGTTCTCTTACAATTTCAATATTTTGTTATATCAAATCTCTCAATATTTTGTTTTCTTACAGTTAACTTTTTAATACTCTAATCTTTGAGTCCTCTTATACATAATTATGTTGTTTATTGCTTATGTTTTTATACTTTATTTATACCTAATTCTTGAATGATATCGACAAAGTTTAATTATGTGAATAAATTATTTCTCATGCCTATGTACAGGTGTAACTCACTTCTATAGGTGCATCCTTATGTATTATATTATGTAAGTGTATATATATATATATATATATATATATATATATATATATATATATATATATATATATATATATATATATGTTGTATTTGAGGTTTTCGCGGATAGATACCTGTGTTGTATTGTTTTTTCGGGGATTCCGCGTTGATGCTGAGGGTTGGCTCTGAAAAGAACCGGATTCTCGACGTTTCGGCGAACTAACATTCGCCATTCTCAAGAGATATATGCGTCCGTACGGGTCAACCGTTCGACGCATACTGTAAGTCCGTACGGGTCAACCGTTCGACGCATACTGAGTATGCGTCGAACGGTTGACCCGTACGGACGCATATATCTCTTGAGAATGGCGAATGTTAGTTCGCCGAAACGTCGAGAATCCGGTTCTTTTCAGAGCCAACCCTCAGCATCAACGCGGAATCCCCGAAAAAACAATACAACACATATATATATATATATATATATATATATATATATATATATATATATATATATATATATTGTATATCCTTATAATAAATAAATAAATAAATTAATAAACATATGTTTCACAAACACTGTGGCTTCTTCAGATAATGGTATACAAGATATACAATGATATAGTATATCTATATATTACGTGAAGAAGCCAACACTGTGGGTTTCATATGATCTATTTATACAATAAATTTGATACTTAAAAACAATCTATGTTTTTATCTTTAGTAATGAAATGAAGTTTGAACAAGTAACTCCACAATCAATCAATTAGATATTTTTTTGGGTAATTATGCATAGCATATTTTTTAAATAAAATTACACATTTTTTCTAATTTTACACATATACTTCGTAGTCCTTTATATACCGTCTATACAGCTTGAATTTAAATATCAGAAAATAATTAGATCATTTTAAGAAAACTTTAATGAATATTAAATAATTAAGAATAATAAATTAGTATTACCTGATTGAATAATGACTGTACCACCGTATTTGGAATTTTGCAAAAAAAAACCAATTCTCCAGGATTAGGAATCATTTCATCATAACACACATCAACATCTTCAACTTTGCAGTATGAATTGTCGGGTTTGCAATGAATAACAAACATTTTAAATTTTTCAAATTAAATCTCAGAAAAGAATTCCGTTTTATATTTATTTGAAAAATAATTTTCACTGACAAAATTTTTGTCGTCTAGGGACGTCGTTTGTAAATATCAACGTTTGTTTGTTGTTGTCATGGTAAACAATTATATTAAACCAATATACGTATATGATTTTGACATTACTTTGATGTGAAAACATAAACAATCTAAACATAAACAATCTAAGTAAAACGGTTACAGTAAAACCAAAACAAAATCTGTAACGGTTACAGTAAAACAAAACCAAAACAAAGTTTGACGGTTAGAGTAAAATATAGACCAAATAGTGTTCCCGCCACTATGCATTTTTATTTGTTACAATTTGCAGAAGCTTACATGCATATATCTCTTGTTTTAAAATATTTTAAGATAATTATCTTAATTAGATTAGATAAGTGTCACAACTAAATATGGAACAGTCGTCATCTAGGCCTACTAAAAGATATAAATTATATAATAAAGACATTGATATTCCAGTAAGTGCAAATAACAAAAAAAATTATATAAAAAAATAGAAACTTATTTACCCTTTGCATTTTACCCTTTGACGGGCACGCTATTACTATTTGCACTTCCAGGCGCGCGGCGGTACTGGGTGCCGCCTCGTGAAACCCGTCCTTTTAGACTTCCACATAATTTTTTAATGCATATAATAATTAAACATGATTAAGTATATACTTATTTAATGTTTTTAATCTAGAAAAAAAATATATTAATGAAAATTATTAAAAGAAATATCGAAATACCTATTACTACACAAATTAAAAATATATATTTAAAACTCTTGCCAATTTCCATTTGCGAACACTCGTGACTCTGTGACTCGTGACTTTCACACAAAATTATTACATTTTCCACATCGCACAGTAGTTTTGTTATTCCTTTTACTTCCGCAAGTATGACAGGCACCACTACGGCGTACTGGAGGTGGTGATTCTACATTATTCGAGCTGTCATATTTTTTCAAAAATAGTTGTATATCTTTTGGAACAACTTTAATTTTTGCCCGTTCCCTAAGATGCGCTTCCATTAATTAAATAAGCCAAACGTTTTAAAAACTGTCTTCTACTAACTGCATTGTCGATATTGTTGGCTGTGTGCACAACAAAAGAATTTACTCCTGCCATATCAAGAGGCCTAAAAAAGAGAGACATGGGCTATCATTGGCTATGTCTCTTTGTACTATACAATGCACAATTCTGGTCAACTGAATCTACACCAGATTTGATTCTATTGTAATCAATAATTAGTGATGGCTTTCCATTATCATCGTCAATTTCTGCTGAATTATGAAGAGTGGAAAGTAATATCACGGCTTTATTTTTTGAGGGTGCATAAGAGGTTATTACAAAATCCTCCTGAAATCCGAAGAGCGTACTGCCAACTTCACGATTTTTATTAGGAAGAAATTCAGGTGGAATTTCTCTTTTATTTTTTTTCATTGTTCCTAAGATCGTTATACCTCGTTCCAACAAGTATTGTGCTAATGGGTAGCTGGTATAGTAATTATCTGTAGTTAAATTACGATTACTTTTCTGTATTGGTTGGACCAATCGTTTAACTATATTCATACTCGCGTTAGACAACTGAAATGGACCCGGCTTCTGTTTACCGCAGTAAATCTCAAAATTATACGTATAGTAAGTTCGAGCGTCACATAATGCATATAATTTTAATCCATATCTAGCCGGTTTACTTGGCATGTATTGAATAATGCTGCAGCGTCTCTTGAATGCATGCAGCATTTCGTCGATAGTAACATACTCTCCGAGATTATAATTCATTTTGCAATTCTATCTTCTCTCTATTTTTACGAGTTGAGCGCTCGTCAAATCTTACAGATCTGAGAAGAAAGAGACATATTCAAAGTACACATATTTGTGTACTTTACAACATCATTGATCGTTTTATTTGTATAAATTTCAAAAATATTTCTAATGGAGTTTTAGTATTTTTAGAGAGCGATGTTGGCCCAGATAATATTTTTATTATATTTTTGGATTTACATTTTGATGGTAATGATTGAGGTGTACTTATCCTTACTGTTTCCATGTCTTTTGCTACATAAATCCTGATAAACCTCCATTTGCGGTATTGCAAATTGTGATTCTTCCTTTTCGGCTTCTTGCTCGGAATCGCTGGAGTGATGGTCGTAATCAAGAATCACTTCATTGCCTAAATCATCGTCACTTTCATTAGCGTCATTACCACACAGCTCTTCGATTTCATGTTCTAAGTCATCCAATAACAATAATTAAAAGATAATACAAGCACCTCTTTGAATATAAAAATAAAACTTAAAATATAAGAAACAATATTATACTTACATATTCGGGCGCGGGGCGGTACTTTGTGCCGACTATGGTGACCTGCTCACTAATTTGTCTAGACACGACTGGTTAAACTATGAGATAAGATCGAAATCAACTTATTCTTACTATGAGATGTTTATTGTGGAATACAAATGGGCCTGCGTAGTTTTTGTTACAATTGAATGGTATATCAGTAGAAATGCTTATTGGCGGTATTGCGGTAGTGCCGCCGCACGCCCAGAAGAGGGTTAAAATAAAAATACTTGCATTAAAAGTGTTCTTCGGGATCTTAATGTACACTTCGTAAAACTTTTACGATCTTTTTTTGTTTAAATTTGATTTTCCTATAAATTTTAGGTAGCTTTACGCACACTGTATAGATGGGAGAAAATATTTTCTTGTAACGAAGTCATAAGTAATAAGAACAATTCTAGTCTTTCTGATTGTGTTATCGATTTATCACATATTGATAGGTCTAATGAAAATAATTTAGATGAAAATTCGGAAAATGATTCTACTACAGGTGATGGTATTGCTAATGAAGTTACAGAACATGAACATGCTGATAAAAGGATAATGCAAAGCGATTACTCAACGCATAAAAGTAAGGAAGAAAATCCGTATGAACCTGAATACATTGATTCCGGCAGTGAAATTGATAATAACGACAATGATCAAAATCAAAATCAAGAACCGGTAATCGATGAAAATCGGGTAAATAATAATGTTCCCAATCATAATAATTGTGAAACAGTAATGTTGTATGAAAAAAGCTCAGTTTCTGTAGACCGTGTAGTTTATTATTATTACTATCGTATATTCCATTTAAAGAGAGCGTGTAAACTTGAGCAAATTTCATGACAACTTAGACATGCGGCGACGTTCTTCCCAAATCCTCTTCATTCGTGCACTATGTTCTTTCTTCTGTTCGTCCGTCTACTTTTTTCCTGGCATCTTTGGGAGCAGTTCTTTATCAAATTTATGGTGCATTATGGTGTTTCTAAATTTAACCCGATCATTCACGTCGTGTATCGTGATGTTTTGCTGCTTAAGGTATTCTTCAGTTTCCTGTATCCATTTGGACCTATTTTTACTGTTGAAGGTAATGTTGAAAATTTGTTTCGTAATTCTGTGCTGGTCCATTCTGTATATGTGACCAAAAAATTTAGCTCGTCTCTTTCTGAAAGTGTCAGTGATAGGTTCTAAGATTTTATACATTTCTGATGATGGCCTCTTCCCATAGAGGCCATCCCATAGAGGCCATCACCAAAATTTTTTTGGAGAATTTTACGTTTTTGTTTCTCTATTTCTTTGATTTTTTTAGTGACCATGAATTATCGTCGTTTCTGCGGCATAAAGTGCTTCAGGAACAACGAATGTTTTGTAGTGTTGTAGTTTTGCATTAACAGATATTGATTTTTTGTTATAATGATTCAAAACTAAATCGGTAGGTTCCCTGTAACTTTTTTACTCGTTCTTGATTTGCTATTATAGTTAGGCCGACGGTTGAATGATTTCTCCTAAGTAATTAAACTGGGAAACTCTGAATACAGAACCATATCGTGTCTTGGCGGGTAGATTGTCGGACGGGGATCATTGTATATACTTTGTTTTTTCATAGGATATCAGGAGACCAGCCTTTTGTGAAATTTCGTGTAATTTTTCAAGTGCATGCTTTGCTGCTTGTCTGGTATTCGATAATACGGCAAGATCATCAGTAAACGCCAAACATTTGATATTAGCTCTATAATCTCTTCTTTTACCAATGTGTATTCCCTCAATTTCTTTTTCCCAAGTTCTGATTATTTTTTCCAGGACCATATTAAAAAGGATGGGTGAAAGTCCATTTTCCTGTCAAACACCCGTATGTATTTCGAAAGGTGGAGAAATTTCTCCACCAAACTTAACCCTTGATGTAGTATCAATGAGAATTTGTTGAATTAATGTCCTGGTTTTCCTATCAACTTTGAACTCTTCCAGAATGCTGAAGATAGTTGGTCTGTCGACGGAGTCGTAGGCATTTTTTAAATCAACAAAGGTAACCACGGTGTTTCTACAAGATTGTATTTGCAAGATTGTCTTCAGATTCTAAATTTGTTCCGCGCATGAGCGCCCCTTACCGAAACCTGCCTGATATTCTCCTATCTGTGAGTCTACTTGAAGTTCAAGTCTATTCAATAGAGCTTTCGAAAGAATTTTGTACGTTACTGGTAGGGGGGAAGGGCCTCTATAGTTGTTCGGGTCCATCTTATCACCTTTTTTATGAAGCGGGTGTATAAGTGCACACTTCCACTCTGGGGGGATTTGTTCGATCACCCAAATATCACATATTATATTGTGTATTCTGTGAATGATTCCATCTTCCCCAAGCGCTTTGTCGTTTTTAAATGAATGAATGATGTCAGTTATCTCCTGGAAAGAAGGCGGCACGAAATCTGGATTGGATACAGATTGTTCAAAAATAAACTTGCTGGATGGGGGATCACAGTTGAGAAGTTTGTTGAAGTACTAAGCTAAAATTTGACAATTCGCATTGGTGTTTGTCTTCATTGAAATATCAGGTCGACGAAAGCACAGGCTGGATGGTCGATAACCTGTCAGGTTCTCTTTAAAAATTCTGTAAAAATTCCTAGTATTATTCTTTGTAAATTCTTGTTCTATTTCCTCTAGTCGTTTTTTTTTTCATAGCTATGTCTTTCTTTTCTAATTAGTTTTAATGATTGTTTCCGAATGTACAAGAACTCCTGCCATTTGTCTGGCGTTTTGTTGCTATAATTTTTTTTCCAAGCGTTAAGTCTGTCTTCTATTGCCTGGTCGCATACACTGTTCCACCATATGTGCTTACGTTTACGTGGGGGTTGGCCTATCCTCATAGCGTTCCTGAGAACATTCGAAAATTCTGTCCAGTTTGACGTGTTTGTTTCGTTGATTTCTTGCAAAATACTGTCCCTGTTTATTTTTAAATATTCAGGGTCAGGCTTAAAAATTCGTGGTTGTCGTGGTCTTCTCCTGTTGGGTTGGAGTTTAATTTTAATTTGTAAAAAGTAGTTATCAGAATCGAAGAAACCTTTCCTCGTTTTTACATTAAGGACCTCCTTTTGGTTTGTATGAGAGATGGCTACATGATCGATTTAAAATTCACTCATATTGATGTTGTGTACTCTCCAAGTGCAAAGCTTCTGTCTGGGTTTTCTAAATTGTGTCGACATGATTTTAAGTTGGAAATTTTCACCATTTCACCAGTCTCTCACCATTTTTATTTGTTCTGTAATGTGCTGTGTGAATACCTGTTGTTTTCTTAAATTGTTTCTCTATACCCAACTGGGCGTTAAAATCGCCTAACTAAATCTTGACGTGATGCGGTGGAATTTGGTTGGTGACCTATTCTAACTGTTCCAGAAGGTATCCAATGTTTTAGGATCTTTTTTATTATAGTCGTTTGTGGGAGCGTGGGCGTTGATGAGAGTATACGTTTTGTTCGACAATTTCAGTGATAGAGTGGATATACGTTCTGATGTAGACGTAAAGTCAATGAGTGAGTCTACAATTGATTGGTGACCCGTCCTAATTTTTATAGAGGGTTTCCCTTTGTATATTCGATTATCATCCGTGCCAAAGTGGTATTCATCAAGGAAACGAGTTTCTTGAATTGCAAGTATTTTGATATTAAATTTGTCCATTGCGTTTACAAGCTGTTTAATTTTACCAACTTTTAGAAGAGTGTTCGAGTTGAACGTGCCAATTAAGTACTTATGTTTCGCGCGTAGAAGATTCGAGAAGCTCCGATCCTTCTCAACATGACGCTCCTGCTCCCCCGAAATCCGAAGACCAGGAGTAATCAGTCTATTGACTGATGCCCGGGGTAGTGGAATTGTACCTTCTGTTTTGACCACTTTGTCGCTTATTTTTGAAACAAATACAAAGCGGATTTATATTGGTGTAACCACCCGGCTCTTCCGCTCCACCCACCGTTGGGAATTTAAGAATCCTCTTCCGCTGGTAAGACCGTTGACCAATTTTCACCCAGTAACCCTAGGCAGGTTGTTACTCCTCTATATAGAATCCCACATATTATTATATTACTATAAATATATTTTTGAAATCCCACAAATAAAAAGAAAACTTGACATTAAATTAATTTGATATTTCGAAAGATAATTTATTGAAAGCAATTCACTGTTTTTACACAAATTTTCTTCACACCAATACCAATCCAATGTTAACCCTCTGTCCCTCACCATAAACCTCTCCCCCTAAGAACCTTTCACCACTTAAAATACATAGTTTTTACGAGCAAAAATTTTGTACGTCTCATAATATTATAGACCGTGCAGTTTATGATTTACTTAATTACTATATTAAACATAAACTAAGTAAGGCTGCTCTTATAGAAGCATTGAGGATGCAAGTCAATATATTACCTGAAAACAATGCAATGCCCAAAACAATTTATAAATTATTGCAGTATGCAAAAAAATTGCTCCTCCATGCATCATTACAAAGCATTAATGTAATATGTGTTCAGGGTACATCAGTAGTGATATAAACATTACCAAGACATGTTTAACATGCAATATTAACATTAACAAAAATTATTTTTTCTTTGAATTCGACTTTCATATTCAAATACAATATTTGTTTGAAAATTATAACTTGACTGAAAAATTAAAACCTTTTTTGCCACGTAAAGACAATGTAATTACTAGGGCAAACAAAAATATGCACTTAAAAATGTTCATGATGCATAATCAGGGGATATCACTGAAGAATCAGAAGAAATAGATGTACTATCAACTGGGTTATCTGCAAATAACTTCCTAGCTGATTTTATTGGCGACGTTGCAATATTTTGTAATGAAAGACGAAGTGGAGATAGAGCAACATTTTACTTTTCCATTCTTAAATTTAATTGAATACCTTTACTTCTGTACTTTGACTTAATATTTACTTGCAGAGCTTAGTCATTAGTATTACTAGAGGCTTCAATCTGCTCTGTTTCAGAGACATCCGTGCGAGAGGTACTGGGCCTTGCTCGATAATCATTACTTCCTTCAATATGAAAACAACTTTGTCCTGAGCCGGGCTTGTTATGAAGCCCGGCTTCATAGTTACTTGAATTTGGTGTTTGAATTGCTAAAGCATTTGTACTTTTGACAGCTACTAGTGACAATCCTTGTCTTTTAATAGCACATATTCCCTCTTGTGGTGGTGGCATATTTTCTTTTTGGCACTGAAATATATAACTCCCTCCTTGAACCGTAGTATAAATATTTTGCCCTTATTGTTTCATGATGTATTGAACAATTTGTTCTATCTTCCTCAATTTGAAATAAATTCAAGATTTAGTAAAACCCAAGAAGAAATTCACACCATGTAAACTATCGAAATACAAAATCCTTACATAAAAATACATAAGTTCACAACAATATAAACACGATTTTGGAGATATTTCATCTCTTCTTATAACCTTACACCATTCTTTACGCATTTTCGCATTTCTTGTATAAAAAAAAACACTTTATCTGGTGTACTTATAATAGTGTTTTTGCATTCCGGTACAAAACAATATCAATGTAATAAGATGTTTTTTTAGCTTTTCCATTATCGAAATAGTGATTCAAACTAAAAATCCTTAACTGTCAAAAGTAAACAACATGACAAATAGTAAAAAACACTGAATGAAAACGAGAGCTGTGACGTCATCCAAAGTGCGCGAAAAACTGGGACCGTTCAAACAGGTCAAATTTAATCGGTATTTTATATATATTTTTAAAATTAATTGAAACACTTTCATCAGTATTTATATTTTTTACTATGTTAAAACGAAGTAAAAAGTGAATTAAGAAAGTAAAAAAAATTGATGCATATCCCCTATTCTGCCATGAAACCCTCTCAAATAGGGTCATTCGGAACCGGCGATAAACTGCTAGGTCCCGGATATTAGCGTGACGATGCGTTCCACAAGTATGCGCGAGAGGTCGCCTACGCTCTCGTAAGAGAGTACAGCACACATAAGAAGTATCTCTGTTTCCAAATGTTCCAATTCCCGAAACAATTGAAGTACTAGAAGAAATATTAACAAAAAAATATTAATTAAAGAAATTATTTATTAAGAATAACATTAGCAATGAAGTTTGCGACGAATATATTAGGGCGACAAAATTGTGCTTGGAGCAGAACATTTTTAGCTTCAATAATAATTATTACAAACAAACATTTGGCACAGCCATGGGCACTCCACTCTCCGCATTCTTAGCAGAGAGTGTGAAACACCTAGCTGTACTGATTAACCAGAAACTTACGTACAGACAGGACATTGAAAATGTTATTAGACGGGCATACATAACTCTAAATTCTCTATACCCCTTACTCTGCCCCAACAGTATTCTACAGACGAAATATAAACTAATAATTTATAAAGAAATACTCAGACCGATCACAGTACGCTGCACCCGTCTCCTGCAGTGCCGTGCCGACAAATATCTCCTGAGGGACAGATACACTAACGTAACGAGACTCCACGTCGACGCAGGAATTCCGACAATACCAGTTTACATTTCACGGACTTTTGACAAATTCTACAGGACCCAAATAAGGACTAATGACTTGCTAAAAGACTTAACAAATGTGAGAGCTCACAATGCACCTTGCAGAATCAAGTATAAACTTCCCAATCAATTCCTGCCACTCTTCAATGAAGAGTTGACTAAAAAACATGGTAAATAATACCAACCCAAATCTAAATAATAATCAAATCAAAAAATATCAAAGACATTACAGTCCCTGCGACCCTGAATTCCCTGAATACACTCCCGAAGTCTAAAGCACACAAAACATAAGTAGGGTTTTTCCTGCGAATTTTCCCTACATGACAGCTTAGGAATAAAATCACAACACATCCCATTGCTATTTTCCATCTTATTGCACAACTTGCACATAAAGGTTTTGTATAATGATAAACATACACTAACACAATAATATAAGTATAAATATCTAACATTAGTTATAGGAAACTTAAAGATAAGACACTGGATCTGTAAAATTCACCATTTTGTAAATTTTTTCTTTTATCACAAAGTTGTTAATTTGCATTGAGTTCTCGTCCTATCACTGGAGTTAAGCAAAGTCGGGCACCGCGCCCTAACTAACCGCTAGTACTTGGATGGGTGACCGCTTGGGGACACCGCGTGCCGTTGCCTTTTGCTGACGTCTGTCAAATTGAACAGATGTGTGTTTTGTTGCAGACAGATGTGTCAGTAGTCAGGAAACTGCCAAGTCGGAGATGAAATGCCGTTTGTGCAAAGTTTAATCGCTGGTGCTTACGGCGTGACGTTCAACTGTCAGTTGAGTGAGCAAGTGACAAGTTTCCACGGTCGTCGGCAGCAAACGCGAAAAATGTCAGGCAACGGCCATACCACTTTGAATACATCAGTTCTCGTCCGCCATTGACAGACCACCATGACACGGATATATCGGAGAGTGAACCGGAAAATGTCGCTATAGAGAAAACCTCCCTACCCGGGAAAAAATGATCAGACCTGACCATGCCTGTTCATGTATGATCAGGCCCGAAATTACACCTCATCATGCCTGCTCATGTATGCTCAGGCCTAAAATTAGACATGATCATGCCTGCTCATGCCTGAAGTGTGAAATACGCTCATGCTTGTTCAAGCCTGAAGCATTAACTGCGCCCAGGTCTGATCATACGTCCATGCCTGTTCATACCTGTCCATGCCTGTTCATGTCTAAAGCGTTAAATACGCTCAGGCCTGATCATACCTGTCCATGCCGGTTCATGCCTGAAGCGTTAAATACGCTCAGGCCTGATCACGCCTGATCTAGTCTAGAAAATGATTAAAACTCTATATATCAGCTCTGTTCAGATTTGGTATATTGATTTACGTCTGTGATTAAAGAAACATTTTATAAATTATAATTAATACATTTTACTCTATTTATTGATAATTTTCCCGCGACAATGACATACAAAATAGTTTTTTCTATTTTGCGTCTGTAATGGACTCATTGCAGCACTCATATGCGTGCGGTAATGGCTCGCCGAGTGCTGTAATATTTTTAGTTAGTTAATTTATTCAAAGTTGGCACAGAAATTCAGTGCTGTCAGTGATGTCAAATTTTCGGCGAGATAGTTTTGAGGTTATGTGATGTGTGGAATGACAACAAAAATTTACTCGTTGAAATAAATGTATTTTTTGAATGGTATAAAGTTTATATAGAGAGAAATGTATAGTGAAAAAACAAAAAGTTAACTTTAGATTGGTGTTAGTGTTAAAAATTGTGTTAAAAACAAAGTGAATTTGGTTTCAAGAAAATTATCCTTCGAAACGTCAAATTATTTTAGTGTCAAATATTCTTTTTTTTTTCTTTTTGGCTTTCTTGCTGACTTGAAAAAAAGTAATATAATAATATATGAATATTATGTAATAGACCGAATGTGCGCCAGTATAAGCAATCAACCAATATAAAATGCTATCAGAAGGGCACTCTATTGTCCTGGGGGTGAGAAATCGCCCCCGAAGGCGGACGAACTATAAGAAATAGTCAACGGCATTGGAATTAGGAAAGCAACGGGAAACTACCTGATTACATATCCCTAGTTAATCAACATGGCTAATTTCATGGCGAAAATACCCGAGTCTCTAGTCCCCTATTCGGATCTCCGTGGAGGACAGTTTTGAATGTAGCTAAGATGAAAGTAAGATGTAGAAGACGCATTTCCTGGTTAAATAATCTAAGAAAATGGTACAAGTATAGTTCCGTTGAGTTGTTTGGAGCTACAACATCAAAAGTGAAAATAGTTATGATAGCCAACCTTCTAAGAGGAGATGGCACTTGAAGAAAAAGATGTGTGGAAATCGTGAATACACAAATTTAATTAATTAATGGTAATAAACGATATAATACATATTTATTTTAAATTCTTTTTAATGGTACAAGTATTAAAAATATTTATAGTAACATTGGATTCTTGAGCAGTAACGCTCACACGAGGGACATTATATACAGTGCTACTGTTGCTACTGTTGCTATCAAATTGCAAATGTGGGGCACTAGAAGAACATCCAGGTAAGTTGATATTTGCTTGCCCAGACCCAAGCATTTTAGATATTTCAATCTTCTTTTTTAACGAAGCGTCAACATACCCCTCCGCAATAGTAGTAGACTTCCTTGCACCATGATTTTTTACTGTCAACAAATCACCACCATGGTTGGCCAAATGTGTCACTACTTCTTTAGAAACATGTCCAGTGTAAAGATCGGAGTTTGGTAATTTGAGAAATGTCGCAATGTCTTGATATTCTCCCCATATTAATAGCAATTGGACTATTAATACAATGACTGTTACGAAAAGTTAAGAAAAATCTCTTATGCGTAACATTATTAGGACTTAAGTTAGCATATTTTTTAAATAAGTCAATCCAAGGAGAATCTGTAATTGCAAACATACCTGGTATCTATTTTTTTGTTTTAGATACAGACACAATGATGGAATCGGATCTGTATTCTATGTCATTCACACACATATCCGTTATAACTCATTATCATTATAACCCATTATCAAGACGATCTTAAATGAATACCGTTACATACAAAGGTGCGATATACATACAAATTTATTCACCTTCATAGCCAGACTTATCATCCACTTCCCTTATAAATTTATGAATATCTTCTTCTAAAATCTTCGACTTTTTAGGTGCGTAGCCCTGAGATATCCGTTTCAATAAGGCCTGCAATTTACAATATTTGGATTTATCTACATCCTTATGTATAGATAAAAAGGACCTCAACATAGAATATATCGTCCATAAACGTGATGGTATATACTTCTTACGTTATAATTCGAAGTAAGCAAGTAAAACAATTTCCGAAACAACTGTAATTTTATTTAGATTAAACCACTCTCACTTTACACCCACTTAAATTTTGCAGTATTCTTTTTCATATCTTGCTCGCGATTTATCTGGCAACTATTTATTCACTGTATTTTCAGTTATTTCTTTCAATTCTAGTGGAGCGCAAGATATTTTTTCACCCATTTTAATTATAACCTTTAAATTAATTTCAAGTGTCAATCAGAGTAACCAACCACCATAAAATTTTATGAATATGTATGGGCGATTTTTCTATTGAGAATTGGCATAACATGGCATAAAAGGGCGCAAAATAGAAAAAGTATTTTAAAAAACTCGTTCGTCAGGCGTTTTTCATCACTTGTCCATTACAAAACTCCTCGCTACGCTCGTCGTTTCCAAACTTGGACATGTGCTGTAAAGTCGCGCTGACTGAACTCGTCCTTTAATATACTTTTAAGCACTTAAAATAAAAAAATTAAAATATGGTCTATAAAAATATGCATTTAAAAAAATATATGCTCTTAATTCTGAAATAAAATATATGAGAAAATGTTAAATTCTAGGTACGAAAACATAAATACAAAAGAAAAACATAGCAAAACTTCAAAATAATTTAAATTTCAATTTTTTTAAATTGCAAATTTTTTTTATTTTATTTTTTTTTAAATAACAAGTTTTTTTTTACAAAGTTAGCTGCTTCAGCGTTTACGCCATTAATTACATCCTTAGTAGGGCATCCAAAAAACCGATGAAATTTCAAAAACCGGTTTTCGTTTTTTTGTAAAGTAAAAAACCGGTTAACCGGTTAAAACCCGGTTTTATGTATAAAAGTTGCTGCTGTTAACTAAATAAAATAAATATTTAATCACCATTTATAATAACTTAATACATAAAAAAAAAATTTGTGTATTATTTCATTATATTTATGTAAAGAATAAAAAAGTGGCACAATTCATATAAATATTCAAATAGGATTTTTAATATTTTTTATTAGAGTAAATAAAAAAGTACATAATTTTTGTTACCTTTTGGAATATTTTCCGTACTCCTGGCTTTTTGTTGTTCAAATTTGGGCTAAAATTTAATTTTATAGGAGTTTAGTATATGTAGGACGATCAATTCATTCAATTTCTAAAATTAAATATAATTAATACCTACTAGATATTGTTGTTAGAATAAAATCTTTACGAAGAGATAACTATAAATGTTAGTGTTTTATCAACTTTAAATGTTTTATCAACTATAAATATATTTATTTATCAAAGTACGAAACTAGACTAAAATGTAAGAATGGAGTACAAGTATTTATATTTCTTTAGGATCATGATTATGCGCACTCTAAATCTATGAACCTTTATTTCACTACATATTTACTGCTCTTACATTTTTTTACCGAATTCTTTTACCGAATACATGCGTAAATCGTTGCCGCGTATGTTTTGTCTTAAAACAATGTCTAAACTAGGAGACAGTGCTGGATTTACCAGCAGGCTGAGTAGGCTGGAGCCTAGGGCGGCAAATTTGGGGCCCACATTTTTTTGTCGTACAGAAATTAAAAAGATTCATTTTATATACCTTAATGTACATGTTATTAGGTCCGCATAAACAATTCAATATGTAATATGTTTCACCACGTATTGTTAAATTATTTTATTCTACAATTTGCCTAGTAGCGGTTGGCAGGTGGTTGGTCCGAAGCAGGATCGACGGGGCCTAGCTGTTACAGGCATACGCCGCGTAGTGGCATTGAGTCTGAGAGAGACAGATAAGGTAAACGCGGTGGATATGACGCACAATTCGGGTTTTTGTCGAATCTTAAACGCTAATACCTATTATGACATGATGATTGGTGTTAATGGTACCTAGGACTATTAGGTACTCATTGCATAAGTTGTAGCTTTAATCTTAAAATAAGAACTATAACTATATATAAAATATAAAAAGTTAACTTTTGCGTCATATCCCCGACAGGGGGGGAGGGGGTAATTTGACGCAGCCGGTGTGGGGGATATGGCTTATGGGAAATTACATGTAAACCAAAAATAAAAACTCAGAAAGTTGAAACTCATGAAACTTGTAGGTAAACAATGAAAGGTGGGCGTACCTAAAAAGATTTTGACCAATGACCCAATGTTTGAATATTTAATTGGGTAAGTTTTAAGTATTTAAAGAGTACCTAACTTAAATAACATATTTACACAAGTCTGGGACCATGAATATTTCCCTCGTCTTACTAAATTGTTTGGGGGGTTCAAGTTTCCCCGAAACCGCGGACCACTCATAAAAAAGTATATCGTCACGCACGGGCCACTTCCACAACTTCCACAACTTTTTGTTTCATGACCTTCGCCTCCAGGCCGTCATCTAACACTTTCACTGTTAAGCCGGGGAAAACATTGCCGTCATACTTTACTGCGACATATTCCCCTACAATTTTTTGTATAGGCACCTATTCTTATACTTTTTCGTTCTCGGAGGATTTTTCATCCCACTCACCCCCAGATGATGATGGCAATTCCTCCATTAGGATCTTCTTTTTTATCCGTTTTCGAGGCTTGAATGTCTTGCTTTGCAATTTTCATTGCTCGTTTTACCTTGTTAGCTGCTATATTTGCAGGCGTTGTCAAAAGTTGAGCATGCTGTTTCTTTTCGCCACGGCAGGAGCATCACTTTTTGGCACTGGTGACACGATTTCTAGGAGTTTTGTGGGACTCGCTTCTGTGATTTCATTGGTGTGGGGCTCAATGGGTTTTTTCTTGGTTGTGCTGTAACCGGATGTGCTGGGTTGAGGATCCAAGCCTGAGCTACCACTTTCGTCGTCCTTGTCCTTGGAGGTGGACTCCGGGGCTCCTTGTAGGTAGGCATAATCGGGAATGGAGGAGGGTTCGAGCCGAACCTGTTGATATTGTTGCAGCTTGAGACCATGCTTTTTGTAGAAATTGGCCAAAGTGTCTGCGCTCTATATTCTTTCCAGGTTTTGCATTTCCCCATTCTACATATAGTTGCAATTCGATAATAGGTCTTCAATGGTTTGAAAAACGATCGGTGTAGAGGCTGTAAGTAATGTGTTGTGTGACTGGGGAGACAAAGAAAGTGGACATAATTTTCCAGCACTATCTTTAATATGTCAGGCGAGTTAGTGTGTGATCCGTGACCATCAAGCAGTAATAAGCATGGACCAGCTGTCTTCCTTGGGATGAAATGGTTTTCCAGCCAATTCTTGAAAAGCTCTTCATTTATGTAGGCTGATTTTCCACCCATTACCACTTCAGATCCGTTAGGCATATTATCAAGCCACACTTGCTGCTTGTAAACGCCTTTGAAAACTACATAGGGCGGTAAAAAACTTCCCTCTGCATTACAACAGGCAACAACTGTAACTGTTTCTCCTTGTTCCTTTGACTGACGAACTTGAACTGCCTTGCTGCTTTTGGCCGCTATGACTTCTTGCAGAGGGTTGTTTATCTGCAGACCTGACTCATCTACATTGTAAATATTTGCGGGTTTGTTTAAGAGGTTCAATGAGTCTAACTTCTTTTTCAACAAAGTGAAATAATCATTCACTTCTTCCTTTATCATACCATCCGCGCGGGCCATAGACACTCCTTGGGCTCTTCGAATTGCCAATGATGGTCTTCGTTTGAGAAATGCGTCAAGCCATGCCCTTCCTGCCTTGCGCTTCTCTACGTTGAAACGTGCGCCGGAAACCCGGCCCATTTGCTCAGCAAGGTTGAAAGCCATTCGGCAAAGTGAATCTCTTGTTGGCGCGTATCCGGCAGCCTGCAGTCTCTTGAGATGAACCACTAATTTTTGTTCTGCGTCCAGGCCAAGGGAAGGAGGTTGCCCGAGCTTGCCTTTTTTGCTGTTCTTTGTTTTGAGTCGGAAACGTAGGGTTTTTTCCGGTATTTCGTGCTTTTTAGCTGCCCCCCTCACTGAAGAGCCGTCTGCTATATCTTTAAAAGCGGCATGAAAGATATTTTCAGTCCAGCAGCCCCTTAGGTTTTTAGACTTGTAGCTAGGCATGTCTAAATAAATCAAGTATCAAGTTACTATTACAATATGAATTCTGCGGGGGATATGACGCGCGACATATCTCCCGCCCCCACAATGCGTCATATCACCCATTCGACGCAATTTTAGGTGAAAAATTGCAAATAGTAAACAATGAGGGCTATGTGAATAAATAAGTCTTAATATTGATTTTAAAGAATGTACAATAACGTAGAATACACTAAACCAACAAAAATTGCAAAACAAAATAAATTACGAACCTTTAAAATAAATATAATGAAATTTCACATGTGTTGATTTTCAAAATGGCGAACAAAACAAATCTTCCTTTCACGACGGTTCGCTTGTAACTGGGGTAGACACGCTTCACCTGGTGGTGATGGCGGGTACTATCGTTCCCCAATGTCTTTCACCAGTCAGAAAGCCGAGTTTTTGAGATCTCGAAAACGCGTCATATCCACGACCGCGTCATATCCCCCTGTTTTACCTTACAGAGCGACGCGGCGATACAAACGAAAAAGCCGACGAAAAGAAAAGCCGCCTCTGTTGATTGAATCATGCAATTTCTTATATGTATTAATTTTTCTTCCGTTGTGTGCTATAGAGGGAAAAATAAATAGTTCAGTGATCCGAATAACGGAAATTATTGTATGATTTTTGAACTGGTAGCTGAATTCGATCATTTTTTAGCGAGTCATGTTAAATATCTAAGACTAAGATTTTTATAAATTCGACAAAACGCTGGAAAAGTTAATGACTGAAATTGAGAAAGAGAAAACGCTAAAGAGAGTAAATTTGACAAGTTGGTCAGCAAGGGAGGACGCATGTAGAAGTTGGACAGTTTCTTGGCACTAGCTTCATAAAACTTTGGAATCAAAAGTTGCTAAAAAACATCACGTTATTAATGGACGACCCCTTACGTTTTATTTAAGTACAAATAAATCTACAATATAATACTTCATGAATAACCATATAAAAATAAAATTATGTATTTTCCACTTGAAGAAAAAAATATAATACATAAAAACCGACTTACGGTTTTTCTAAAAAAAAAAAACGGTTTTACGGTTTTGTAAATTTCAACAGAAAACCCGGTTAACCGGGTTCGGTTTTAACCGAAGGGGGTTAAAACCGAATATTTTTTAGGGTTTGGATGACCTATTCCTGAGCATGTTCTATTACCTGAATTTGTTTAGCAAGCAGTAGCCCAGACATTTCTACCGAATTTATTGATGCGCTAAGGAATCCATAATTTGAGGCAATGAAAATTAAGTCAAATTATATTTCACCGCCACTTAGTAGCCCTTTTAAAATTAGTAGCTCTTTTGATTTATGCAGTCTCTTCTTCGTGTGCAGTCTCTTCAATTATTTCGAAGTTGGCGGCATAGTACGCTGCGGCATCAATCAATGTTCCCCATCTAGTAGTTATTGTTTGCGGAGAAAGTGCGACGCCAGGTGTCAAATCATCAAAAATCGTTACCTTGACGGTGATTTCAAAAATACTTCTTTTACATTTCTTATTAGACTATCGACGTTAGTATAAATTCCTCGAATTTGTTCACAAACTCGATGAAGTCCCTGTGCAAAGCACACATCTGGTCACTTTTTGGTAAAAAGTTTTTGGTTTGTATGGCCTGAGCTGCTTTTACCATTATGGAGCGGCATCTGATATAAAGAGTAAAATCGAATCTCGATTGATACTTTCAACCAGACTTTTTTTTGAATCATCAAAAAGTCTTGCAATGGTGCTATGATTTGCCATGCCTAGCACTGCAGTATTTAATACGCGTCTTGAGATTTAAATCAAAAAGCTAAGATACAAAAAGCTAAGATAATAAAGATACATGAGTATAAATATTTTAAGCAAATTGAGCAAAATATGCACTAAAAATATGCAGTTATTTCGAAATATATTTTATCATAGCCAATATGCAATTTATGCTCTTATTGGCAAAATATGCAAAAATATGCCCTTACGAATAGAGCTCTAAATTCATAGTTTAGTCAGAAACACATTTCTGGCTAGTCCATTCTTTTATAAGTAGAATGGGGAAATATATGCATTTGCATATTTTTGGTTATTACAGATATTACTGATGGATCAGAGTATATTCGAACAAATTCACGGCCGGATAGACAAAAATATGATCTGGCACGTATAATAAATACTGATGGACTTTCTTTAATTAAAAGTGCTAAAAGTTATTGTTGGCCACTGCAAGGTACTATAGCTGAACTTCCAGCAAATGTAAGAAAGTCATTTATCATAAATTAGGACTTGTGGTATGACAAAGATTGTAAACCGTGCATGAATACCTTTTTACAGCCTCTCTATTTAAATTTAAGTCAATGCTTTGAAGAAGGTGTTAAATGGATTCATCCAGTAACGACGGAATCAATTACATCTAGAATTGTTGCTCCTATAGTGATCGCAGATGCTCCTGCTAGAGCGCAAAAATATACTAAACTTTAACAAATTTAACAAATATTGCAACCGTATTGGCCGGTTGCAATATTTGTGCAATTCGAACTAAAATAAGTCAAAATGCATTAGCTGGAAAAAAGCTCGATTTTATCCGTATAATTTGAATGCTAGTCTAAGAGACAGCGATAGGATGATATATATATATATATATATATATATATATATATATATATATATATATATATATATATATATATATATATATATATATATATATATATATATATATACCTTGCGCGAAGGCTACGTAAATAAAAAAAAACATCTGCGAGGAGTGAAAGGATATTCTATATTCTCTTCTTTCCCATTTCTGGATTTAGGAACATGTTTCATACCTGAATTTATGAATTCGGTATTACGTATATATTATATGTATATATATATATATATATATATATATATATATATATATATATATATATATATTGTGTTTAAACAATTATTGTATTAGAAATGGAAAATATGTAATAATTTTGCTAATAAATCTTGATTAAACCAAAATATGTAAATGAAACACAAATGATGTGGAACAAGTTACTAGGGAACAAATGTACCGGGGGATAAATTTACAGGGAACAAATGATAAGTATCAAAAAACCAGGGAAAAAATGACCGAAAACCTCAGAAGGGAGGTGTCGCAAGAGTAATTAACCAACGAATGCTGAATTCTTGGCATATGGGGTAAATTATTTACAATTAAGGAAAATCAAGTTTCAATGGTGCTTCTTGTGGAACCGCCTCCAGAACCCAACAACCCAAAGTTGTTGAAATTCCATTGTTTAACGAGGACTAGTTCCTCCTCTAATGCGGCAAATCGCATCCGAGATGGAAAATCGCCGGGACTAGACGGTATGCCACTAAAAGTAGTTAAGACCATCGCCCAGCAAGAACCTAAGTTCAATCTGGAAGTAATGAATGCTATGCTAAGTGCTGGAAACTTTCCAGACAAGTGGAAGCGTTCAAGACTGGTTTTTATTAGGAAGGGAGATAAGCCAGTTAGAGAAGCTATTTAGAGAACCTCATCTTATAGGTCCCTATGCCTTTTAGATGTATCGGAGAAACTGTTAGAAAGTCTACTCTATTGAGGGACAATTTGGATTCCGTAAAGGCAGATCTACCAAGGGTGCAATAGAGGAAGTTAAAAAAATAAGCAGAGAAGGCAGAGCCGGCACAGACAGAACTAACAAAATGTGTGCACTAAAAAATTTGGATGTACAAAATGTATTCAACACTGCCAACTGGGAACTACTAATGGACGAACTTACAAGGAGACGTATAGCACCTTACCTACTACGGATGTAAAGAAGTTACCTTACCAACAGAAAACTAGTACTGCAAGCCCTAAATGAAACGGTATTGTAAGCTGCGGTGTCCCAAAAGGCACTATATTAGGCCCCACAATATGGAATGATGTGGAATGTGGAAACAAATGATGTGGAATAAGTTACTAGGGAACAAATGTACCGGGGGATAAATTTACAGGGAACAAATGATAAGGATAAAAAAACCAGGGAAAAAATGACCGAAAACCTCAGGAGGTAGGTGTCGCAAGAGTAATTAACCAACGAATGCTGAATTCTTGGCATATGGGGTAAATTATTTACAATTAAGGAAAATCAAGTTTCAATGGTGCTTCTTGTGGTACCGCCTCCAGAACCCAACAACCCAAAGTTGTTGAAATTCCATTGTTTAATGAGGACTAGTTCCTCCTCTAATGCGGCAAATCGCATCCGAGATGGAAAATCGCCGGGACTAGACGGTATGCCACTAAAAGTAGTTAAGACCATCGCCCAGCAAGAACCTAAGTTCAATCTGGAAGTAATGAATGCTATGCTAAGTGCTGGAAACTTTCCAGACAAGTGGAAGCGTTCAAGACTGGTTTTTATTAGGAAGGGAGATAAGCCAGTTAGAGAAGCTATTTAGAGAACCTCATCTTATAGGTCCCTATGCCTTTTAGATGTATCGGAGAAACTGTTAGAAAGTCTACTCTATTGAGGGACAATTTGGATTCCGTAAAGGCAGATCTACCAAGGGTGCAATAGAGGAAGTTAAAAAAATAAGCAGAGAAGGCAGAGGCGGCACAAACAGAACTAACAAAATGTGTGCACTAAAAAATTTGGATGTACAAAATGTATTCAACACTGCCAACTGGGAACTACTAATGGACGAACTTACAAGGAGACGTATAGCACCTTACCTACTACGGATGTAAAGAAGTTACCTTACCAACAGAAAACTAGTACTGCAAGCCCTAAATGAAACGGTATTGTAAGCTGTGGTGTCCCAAAGGGCACTATATTAGGCCCCACAATATGGAACGTCTTATGACGTATATGACGATTTTTTAAGAACGAAGCTGTCTGAAGTCGCCACGCTAATTGGTTTCGCGGACGACTTAGCCTTGGTCGTGACCGCTAAAAAAGAACAAGGAATAATGCGTACTGCAAACCATGTAATCTGTAGGGTAACACAGTGGAATACGACGAGGAAACTGAAGCTAGCACCCGAAAAAATCGAGGCAGTCCTGTTGACAGGACAAAGAAAACTTTTACCAATTAAATTTAAAGTGGGAACCACGGAAATAAACCCAAAACAACAAATATAATAGGCATTTATATATGCTGGGCGTTATAATAGATAAAGGACTTACATTTCCTGCAAACCTTATAGATGTTGCATGAAAGGATTAAAGACATTGGGAGTAATGAAAAAAATAATGCCAAACGTTGGAGGACCCAGAAGCTCTAAGTGTAAACTCTTAGGTATAGTAGCACAATCCGCTATGTTATATGTACCTCCACTGTGGGCAGAAAAAAATGAATACAAGAAGCAACGCAGAAAAATTTGAATCAGTACAACGTGACATTGCACTTCGAATATGCAGTGCATATCGTACAGTATCCGGCGAGGCAGCATTAGTAATCGCCGCTATTGCACCCATCGATTTACTACGCAAAAGAAAGAAGAGACATAAGCAAGCATGCCACAATAAACGCAGGCAGAAAGCCAGAATGAATCTCTCCAACGAATATCAGCAAAGAGTCTCACATACAGTTAAATGTTAATGGACTAGGCTACTGATACCAGACTTAACTGTATGGACCAACAGGAAACACGGAGAAGTGAGTAACCATCTTACGCAATTTCTCACTGGTAACGCTTGCTTCAATGACTTTTTACACCAAATTTGTAGATCATCGGATAATTCTTGTATATACTGTGGTGAAATATACACAGTAAACCAAACAATATTTGAATGCTACAGATGGGAAAGTGATAGAGATGAAGCTGTAAAGAATATGGGTACACCTTTCGACGCACGAACAGTCATAGCCTAGAAGATAAAGAAAATTGGGACAAGATCCATAAAATTATCCGAACAATAATATAGACAAAAGAAACAGACGAGAGAAAAAGACTAAAGTAGATAATTGACAACAACCAGTACTCTGAAGCCATACGATAAGCGTTTTCGGAAAGCCTAGTTGGTTTCGTACTTGTCTGTATAATGTACAGCTACGCCCGAAAAAAAAAATGTTTGTTCAGTCTTGCTTGTCTAGTACTGTCTGTACAATTTTGTCTATCTAGTGCATATCGTACCTAATATAGTGCCTTTTGGGACACCACAGCTTACAATACCGTTTCTAGACAGGCAAAACTAACTAGACAGTTTTGCCTGTCTTGTCTTGTCTGCCTAGTTTTGTCTGCCTAGTCTTGACTGTTTAGTCTTGTCTATTAAGTCTTGTTTGTCTGGTTTCATCTGTTTAGTCGTGTCTCGCTAGTAGCGCCTGTCAAGTTATGTCCGTCTAATCAAAGCATCTAAACAAATGTTAACTAAATGAAAAATGTCAAAATCAAAATAAAATAAAAAATTAAAAATCTAAAATAAGTGGCATCCAAGTAAGTAGCGCCCGGAAATTATGCGTCACATACATAAAACTAATACAAAATATAACACAAAACATAACACAAAATATATAATTATTTTATTTTGCATAACACAAAACCAATTTCAAAAATTATATGTGAGCAAAAAAAGAACTACGCTCGCTCGATTGTAGTACCACTTGCATTAGTAATGTTTAACATACATTTAATATTAAAACAAATACAGTAACATAGCTTATGAATGCAACTTAACAAAAAGAACAATTTGTACTTACGTATTAACGCCCCCACCGTTATATATTGGATTGAGAGGTCGCGCTGCAGCGCGTATGTTGTCTTAATTTATCTTCTTCGTCTTATTTTAAAGTATTTTGAGTTTTAAAAATGTTTTCATTTAAAATAAAATGTTTAATTTTATGATTTATCATAAAGTTTTTGGTGTAGATTGGCGGAATTTAAAAATGTAGCGGTAATGGCGTTAATACGTAAGTACCGAACAAATAAGTAGCACACATGCAATTATGCTTCAACCCGCGCTTGCGAAATTGTAAAATTGGCAAATCAAAACAGAGCATAGAAATCATAAAAAACCCAATTTCACAAACGCTGTGTGTGCACAAAAAACAAAACCCGACCGATTGCAAAGAAGATTACAAAACAACCTAAATTCTAAGCGAATCATGTCGGTGTCAAGTTGCTACGAGAAGCAATATATCTTAGCAGATATAGTTATTAAAAATATACTATTGAATGTGAATAAACATATTAAACAATAATGTATATATTCTTGCATTGTGTATGGTTCCCTATTATTGATATATTCAAATACTTGTAATTATTTAGATTACTGCTAATTTGGTGTCCTTTGGAAGGGCCTTGTGAAGTTTAATTCCGATGAATGTTGGGCTCTTCTCCGTCATTTTTAGCATATGCTTGGGCGTGGTGTAGTGAAAATGAAAACGCTAGTGTGTTGGTCATGTGCTACAAGATATGTATCGAAATATTGTTTGTGTTTATACATAAAAACCAGTATCTCGTAAATGTATGTGCCGACTAATGTAAAAATTCTCGCACATTTAACCTTCCCTCGACAAGATTCTCTGTAATTTAGTTTGTATATTATTCTAATTGCTTGTTTTTGTATACTATAAAGAATTTTTAGTATTTTTGTGCTCGCGCCCCAAAACAATATTCCGTACCGCAAAATAGAGTGAAAGTTTGCGTTATATACTTTCTTTAACACTATTGAGTCCACTGTTGCGTGGAGGATTCTAAAAGCATATGTGGTTTTATTTAGTTTAGGCGTTAGTTAAGCTTTATGGGTTGTCGAGTCTAAAGTCTCGTACACCAGTAAACCTAGTAATCTTACAGATTGTTAACTTCAAAAAGATCTTCACCAATCCTGATTTCTTCGAGGTATTGCCTCAGACTTCTTTTGGTCCTGAAAATTATAATGTTTGTTTTGTCCTTGTTGATGACAAGACGATTCATACTAAACCAGTTTGAAATACGATTCATTGCTGATATGAAATTTAGGTGGACTTCATTTATAGTTTGGTTTAAAAGTAAGAGACTAGTGTCATCAGCATAGTTAACCATCTGAAAGTTTGTGTCTTCTATAGATGACGGTAGATCATTGACATATAAGATGAATAAAGCAGGACCTAGAATACTCCCTTGTGGAATACCCATCATTCAAAGACGAGGACAATTACCTTGTCTTTGAAATATAGCTCCCATGAGCGGTTTGGATCTTGGTGCATTGTTTACGATTGGATATATATGATTTAATCCAATCTATCGCTACTCCTCTGATTCCGTATTTTTCTATTTTATTCAGTAAGATGTTGTGGTCAACAGTATCGTACGCTTTCGAGAGATCAACCAAAATACCCGAAGGGATTTGTTGAACATCCAGTTGCATGTAGATATTACTAATGTACTGAAAGCAAGCCGACTCCACACTTTTTCCTTTGATAAACCCATGTTGGTAGAAGCTGATGATGTTATATTTGCGAAGAGTCCTGACATGGAATACTTTCTCAAGGATTTTAGAGAATGCGGTCAGTATGCTGATGGGTCTATAATTGCTCATATCGTTTTTGTCACCCTTCTCTAAGATTGGCGAGACTGTCGAGATTTTCAGCAGTTCTGGAAACATGCCGGCGGTAATTAGGTTGTTGATTATGTATAATAAAGGGTATGATGCTACCTCCCAGAAGACCTTTTTATTACAAACATGAGTATGTCATTATTTCTAACGCTTTTTTTGCTTTTCATGCTCATAACAATGTTATACAAGTCTATAAGGGTGAGTGGATCAACCCTCATAGTCCTCTCCGTATATGGTAATTCATTATTCAACGGAACAATTTGAAGCATTGACGTTGTTGATGCTTACAAAAAAATCCTTGGCTTTTGAGTTTAACTGGGTTAGTTGTCTGACTACATCCCATGTAGTTTTGCTCTGGTTCTCAGTATTTTTAAGCTGATCTTCTATTATTATCATTTTATGCTTCGCAAGAAGCGAGTTAAAATCTCTACAATGTTTATTATAGCTATTTTTTAACTCTGAGTTATATTTAACCAAGATTTGTAGCATATCCATACGTTTTTTGACAAGGATTATCTCGGTGTTCTTATAAATAGAGTGGACACACTTGCGCTTGATTTTTGGGACACGAGGGAAACTTTCATTAAAAGACAATAAAAAGACATTCATGAAAAGGTTCCACTGTAGATTAACCTGCAGCTCGCAACATTGTGAAATTTGCGACCATCTCTCGTCTTGCAGGCGTTGTCTAAAATTTATCACATTGTCATGCTTAAAAAGCCGAGTGTATATAAATATTGTGGGCTCTTTCAACCATTCATAAGTTATCATTTGGGCGAAATGATCCGATATGTGGTAGTTTAAAATTTTTGATCTAAATGCCAAACCAGATTTTATAATAATATTGTCAATACAAGTCGCTGTAGATGGATGACCCGTCTCCTTTAATGCCAAAACGCATTGGAAAGAGTCTAACAGTGGACAAATTAAGTGCTCGTTTTTGTTGTTTTGGAGATATCGATGTTAAAATCCCCGGTAATAAAGAATGGCATCTTATCGTTATGCAGTGTCACTAATAGTTGGTGGAGTTTATTAATAAATGATTTATAGCACGTAAGGGGGGATATGTATGGTGTGACAATAGTTACTTGTGAATTACCTGACGATATCTGTGTTGCTGCATATTCAAACACGTAATCCTCTGTTAACTTACTAATGTAATCTCTTCGTTTGTGGTTGCCATCATCTTTACAGAAAATGGCTACCCCTCCATGTTTATCTTTTTCCCTGCAATGGATAGATAAGAGTATAAAATGGTTTATTTTATATAGCTGGAGTTGGTTCACTCTTCCAATGCTCAGTTAATGCCAAAACATGACAGTTTAGATTGTCTTCTAGCATGTACTGAATCCTCTCCAAGCATTTGCCAATTGATTGTGCATTTTGGTTAATTATAGAAATCTTCTCAAGAGTATGACTGGTTTTCATAATTACTATTACTATTATTATCGGTTCTGGTGTCCATTTGGCTACTAGTATTATACATCGAGGAATAACTTAATTCTGGTTCTTCTTCCTCTTCAGGTTTAAGAAAAAACGATTAGTAACTGCGTAGCGGGGCCATACATCCGGTTTCTTTATTTTCTCTTGTCAAATGGAATTGACACTTTAAAAGACGAGTAAAGTTCTGGGTACTTGGACACTATTTTTATTCAGAGGACAGTTTCGAAATTCTTCCCTCTAAAATAATTAATTACATCTTCTTCTGTAAGTTGAGGTTCCAGCCTCGAGTCGTGGAGGTGAGCATGCTTAGTTATCGCTCTTAATTCCATATTATCAAGATTTTAGCCAATAATAATATTATTAGAGCGTCGAGGTTTTCGTGTGTATTTTTTTTGTATCTGCCAAGTTTCCGCATCTTCATTTGACTTGAATTTGTCCGGCTTAGATTCCCGCGGATTTATAATTTTAATTCTCACTGGAACTTTTTTAACACTAGATTGTGCTCCATCTGTCGGTGTTATTGACTTATATATAACAGTGGCCTCTAATACGACCTGTGAGATATCCACATTGATTAGGTTTTCTTGGATATTTGGAAATTTATTAGTATTGTCAGCGGACAAAGCTATTTATAATTTTTCATTAGTCGTGGTTAACAACTCTATTTGTGAGTTTAGTATTGACATTTTTTCTTGCAGTCGTAAATTTTCACTAATTCCACGATTAGGTCTTTAAATATTGAACTTTGGAAAAACTCAAAAAACTTATCTCACTCAATAACTTTGGATCTTAGTTCCCGTGACATACTTAAGAGAAATAGGGTAATACACAAAACAAGATTGATTACAACGTAAGTAATTTTAATTTTCTAATTTGTATCGACTGTTCACTACGAGCGCTCGCGCGAGACTGTTTGCCTCCTTAGTCCTGTTTATCTAGTTCTGTGTGTCTAGTGTCGTCGGACTAGACTTGTCGGGCTAGTCTTATGTGTCTGGTCTTGTCTGCCTAGCCGTCTCTGTTTAGTCTTGTTTGTCTAGCCGTGTCTGTTTAGTCTTGTCTCTCTAGCCTTATCTGTCTAGTGTATTCATGTCTGTCCAGTCTTATCTATCTAGCCTTGGCTTTTAGTCTTATATAAAAACTGTAATACAATTTAAATCCCCGATGCAAGTTATTGATATCTTTGGATTTATATTGGACACTTGTGGTGAATGTGTAGCCACATTTCAGTAAGGACAGGATCGTTCAATCACAATGCACCCATCTGGCGCGCCGTCGTATTATTAGGAATTGATTGATTGTCCTTTAATTGAATAATATATATATATATATATATATATATATATATATATATATATATATATATATATATATATATATATATATATATATATATATATAATAATAATAATTTATTTCTGGATATATTCTAATACATAACATGTTTGTGTCTTTAACTTGTAATCAATACGTGCATTGCGTATTTTGTTCGAAATGGTATATCAAATTGCTCTGTCAGGCACTACTATTTATTTTGTGGTTGCGCTATCAAATGCGGTTTGTTAAATACACTGGACTGGCCATTTTTTTGATACATTACCGTTTCCCTATTTTGTTGCCCCATAAATATTGCTTTTATAAAATCGATACAGATTTCATAGCAAACCTGTGAACATGGAAATCATAGAATTGTAAATTTCTTTCATACTTCAATGGCATAGTTTATTATAAGATTAGACAGATGAGACTAGGCAAACAAGACTGGATATAATATATATGATTAGATACACCACAAGGACTAGGTTTTTAGTCGGACAAGAATAGAGGGACAACACTATATTGACAAGACTTGAGGGAAAATAAAAGATGGACCCCCACCTAGGCAGAAAAGACTGACAACACGAAAGAGATTAGGCAGACAAGACAGGATGAGCAAGACAAATAAGTATGAGCAGATAGAACTGGACAGACAAGGCTAGATTTACAAGAATATAAGATTATAAGGATTAAAAAGAGACTAAATATTCAAGACTAGGTAGACTAGTCTAGACAGACAAAACTATACAGAAAAGACTAGACGGGCGAGACTAGCTAGACAAGGCTGAGCAGATACACTTGATAGACTAGTCTAACACTTGATACACCAGTCTTACACTTGATAGACCAGTCTAAACAGACAAGCCTACAGCCTCATCGTCAGAGTGAATGATGATGGTGAAAAGAAGCGAGTGGCAGCGCGAATGGCCCTAGTGACTGAGGCTGTAAGGGATGTCAGGACGGAGGTTGGGCCCAGAAGTGTCCTTGTTAGGGGCATGGATGAGGCTACCACCACCGATGAGATGAAAGGAGCCATTCAGTAGGCGGCTGAATGTAAGGAGTGTGTTGTCAAGTCTCTCCATACAGTGCGCGGAGAGGTTAGTTGGCAGTAGTCACTCTTCCAGTAAGAGCGGCACAAACCATACTGGAGAAAGGAAGAATATAAGTTGGCTGAATCATGTGCCGAGTGACCAAAGACAATAAGCCGATCAGGTGCTACAGATGCCTTGGCTTCGGGCACCTGGCGGCAGCATGCAAGGGAATATACCGAGAAAATGCGTGTTTGCGATGCGATGAAAGAGGGCACAAAGCACACGAGTGCACGGCCAAAGAGGTTGAGTGCTTCGTGTGCAGAGTGAGTGGGCATAGGCCGGACTCCATGGACTGGCCTGCGTACAGGAAACTGTGCAGGGGAAGTATGAAAGGGACGACCCAAAGAAACAGAATATGCTAGTATTGCAGACGAACTCAAATAGGAGTTCGTCTGCAATGGAGTTGGTATGGAAGACGGTGCATGAAGAGAGAGTGGATGTGGCCATTGTCCCCGAACCAAATCTTTGGACTATTGGTAACGTAGGCTGGCACGTGGACCAGTGTAAGAATGTTGCTGTGAGGATTTTCCAACCGGAAAATCCTATGGTTAAGTATGGATGTGGAAATGGATATGTGTGGGTTGAATGGGAAAACTGGTGCAACAACTCGCCTAACATAACGTTAGAGCAGTTTGTAGCTTTTATGGATCAGCTAAGTACCAGTATGAAAAGCTGATCCCAAGAGATTGTTGTCGGGGGGGATTTCAACGCCAAAACCGCTTGGTGGGGATCCCCTAGAGAAGACGAGAGGGGGAGAATGATGCAAGAGTGGCTGGCAGAGGATGACCTGGTGCTTCACAACCGTGGGTAGATGCGAACCTTCGTGCGGTGTGAAAGTATGTCTTTCATAGACATCACTTTTAGCACCTCACTGATTACAGGCAGAGTGAAAGATTGGCGTGTCAGAGAAGGAGAGAATCTGAGTGATCACCAGGATATTCTCTTCGACATACGAGAGGATGTTTCTGAGGGATCGGTTGCAATTGGAACGAATGGATAGAGAGTGGACAAGAGTCTACTAGAAAGATTGTGAGACGTCATTAAAGAACTGGTTGAAAGGACAGGCCTCGAAAATGGACTGCGGAGCTTCTGCGAAACAGTCCTTCACGGGGCCTGTGATGCGGTGTTTCGGAGAAAACGGAGGGGCGTCAGAGGCAGGAAGCCACTTTATTGGTGGAATGAGCAGCTAGCTGAAAAGCGTAAAACTTGTTTGCGTGAAAGGAGATGCATGGTGAGGAGTAATGGGCGAGCAAATAAGGAAGTGCGTGAGAAGTGCATATGGAGGTATAATCTGGCGCGCAGGGAACTTCGCATCGCGAACTCCAAGTAAGAAGCTTGGAGAGTGCTCTGCGAAGAGGTGAATTATAACACCTGGGGTGACGGCTATAAGATTGCCATTAGGAATATTGCGCAAAGGGTTAATACTCTCCGGGGGGATAGCCTAATGACAGAAGTCAAGAAGCTGTTCCCAGTACATGAGCGAATGAACTGACTGGAACCCGTGGGATGGAGATCGGCGCCCCTTTTCACTCCGGCCGAGCTGCAGAGTGTTGTTGGCCGGCTGAAGGAAGGAAAAGCGCCGGGTCCTGGTGGTGTTCCACCCGAAGTGTGCAAGATGTTTGGGCATGTGTGTGAGGACATGTGCTTGTGCATGATGAATGAATTGTGGATGAATGGCAGTTTCCCCAAAGAGTGGAAGAGAGCGAGACTGGTGATGATTGAAAAAGAGCGAAAGGAAGGAGAGGAACAGTATGGGTTCAGAGGCGACCGCATTACGGTGAACGCAATGATGGGTGTGATAGAGGGAGCAAGGTTAGCCAATACGGGTCTATGGCGTACCCGTAGCTACTGCGTGCTTGTAACCCTGGACGTTAAAAATGCTTTCAATTCGGTCCCATGGGTAGGGATGCAAACGATACATCGATGTTTTAAAACATCGATGTATCGTTCATAAATATCGATGTTTTAACATCGATGTTAGAACTCCTAACATCGACGATACATCGATTCTTCTATGAACGATGTTTTATGAACGATACTTTCTTAGAAATTACTTTTACAGTAAGGTCGTTGCTATAATCCCCGAACAATTTATAGAAATTTTTTGTCTGTTTTATTATAGGGTTAATACTGTAATCACCCGAACGGTTTTCATAAATATTTCGTTGATTATTTTAAAGGGTCATTACAGTAATTCTAGAAGATTTAGTATTTGTGTTTTATGGTAGGATTGTTATTTCTTCGAACAATTTCTAAAAAATTGAATATTTGTGTTTTATGGTAGGATTATTATTACAATCTTCGAACGACACGTTTACGATGGGTCCAGATACCTGAAGGGACATATAAATACGCGCACCCCTGAAAAACAAGTCAGTCGATGATTCACCGTCAAGTCCATCATTTACACGTCAAGTGGATCACTTCACATCAGTCGAAGTTCACCAAGTTCACCGGAAAAATTCAGTCTATAAGTTCACCCAGTTAACTCGTGCTACAGTCACGCCAACAAGTTATAGTAAGTTGAAGCTTCGCGAATCCGTTGTTATTGTGTTAGTTAGTGTTTATAATTATTGTACATGAATTGGTCATTTCAAAAACCACATAAGTCACATAAGTAACATGCTTTTTTCGCGAAATCAAGGATACTTTGGAACTAAACGGGGTAGCTCCCTACCTTCTAAAGATGGTGGGGAGCTACTTGAATGATAGGGAGATAGTTACTATGGAAGGTAAAATCTTCAAAATTAGTGCGGGTGTTCCACAGGGTTCGGTTCTTGCGCCGATACTGTGGAACATATTTTATGATGAGGTTTTGAGATTGAAGCTAGCAGACGGGGTTACCCTCATTGCGGAAATAGGGTACACTGTAAAATAGGGTACACTGTAAAATAGGCTACACTGATGACTTAGCGGTGGTCGCTGTCGCAAGAACGGAAGGAAGTCTGAAAGCGATAATTAATGAGGCTTTCTCTGGCTCCACATAAAACCGAGGCGGTCCTGTTAATTGGGAGAAGAAAGCTGCGTGAACTTAGCGTGCGAATGGGGACAGTTGACGTACGCGCTCGGCAATCTGTAAGATACCTTGGGGTAGAGCTTTGGGGTAGAGGTGGTGAGCAAGGCTACAGCATGTGTGAGAGCCCTTGGCCGGCTGATGCCCAACATAGGTGGGCCGTTGGCCTCCAAGAGGAGGGTTATGAATGCGGTCGTGCACTCAATTCTCCTGTATGGGGTGCCGGCATGGATTAATGCGTTCAGGATTGAATGTTATAGAGCGAGACTGATGAGAGGGCAAAGGTGTATGCTCCTGTGTGTGTGCAGCGAATACAGGACTGTTTCTGGCGACGCCGTGGCGGTCGTTGCTGGAGTTATCCCGTTATACCTTCTAGCGCATGAAAGGGTGAGAGTTTGGGGAGGTGATGACCCTAGAACTGAAAGGAAAAAAACAATGCGTATATGGCAAGAGCTATGGGAGAGGTTGGTAAAGGGAGCCTGGACCAGGCAACTGATTCCGACTATCGATTAATGGGTCAACCGTGGGCACGGGGAGGTGAATTATCATATTTTATTATCACATATGAATTATCGTATTTTTAGTGGGTCGCCCCTTTTGGGGAGCAGCCCCACACTACCAATCGGCACGGGTCGGGTGGAAAAGTGACGTGCAAAAAAAAGACAATGCTACAGATAGATCTGGACAGATAGGACGGAGAAAACTAGAGTAAGATGAGACAGACAAAACAGGCAAGACTATCTAGTCTAGTCAGACAAAACTATTCAGAAAAGACTGGCCAGACAAGACTGAACAAAAACAGGCTACACAGACAACACTTTATAGACTAGCCTAAATAGAGAAGACTAGACAGGAAAGATCAAGCAGATTTGGATCATGTGACAAATTTTCAATTTTAGATTCTTTCAATAAATTTAATATTGATTAGATAATTGGTATTATGTAGATAGAAAAGATAAATGAGATGATAGCGACAAGACTAGACAGATAATGTTTCTTTGTTCTATTTTATTATTTAGTTTTTTTTATATCTGTAGGCACATAACTGTAAATCGATAATACTATTAATCCCATCTAGATTTATTGTTAACAAATAGTCAAAGGCATACTTTAGAAAGTGTAAATAATAAATAGCCTTTGTCAGTTTTAATTATTTGTTCGAAATCCAAATAGATGAAATTTATGTAGACTGTTATGTAATCCTTGTTAGAACTAGAAACAAGATTTTATTTCCGTCTAATTTATAGTTTATAAAGTGGCCACACTATATTTGGTGTGATTTAGATTTGTTGGCGGGCGTCTGTAGGGTTTCCCTGATATTATCGAAAAATTTATCGACCGTCTCCAACTTTGGCCCATAATAATATGTAAATTATATTTTAAATTATTCTAATCGATTTAATCGTGTTTACCGATGTCTCCGCACAAATTTATGACTTTTTATTTTCTAATTTACAAGCGCACACTGCGTTTACTTCCAAATGGTGCATTCGGAAAATTACCTTTTTCATATTGCGCTCATCAAACCGACACATAAAAATATTCTTTATTACAATCTTACAAACATAATTCCTAATTTAAAAACATATTTTACATCAAATCATGCTAATGTAAATAGATGTAAAGTGTTGATAACAACCTACATCTAGTTAATAATTTTATTCGAATTCCAACTGATATTTGATTCTTATTTAATGGTCTCTATTAAATAGATTAGTTTATTCTAAAGTGACGGTAAAATCAATAGGATTGTTGCGACCGTTACTACATGGTACTCCATACTTATACTAACAATAAACTGAAAATGTTGGTATGTTTTAACCACATTTAATATGTAAAAATATTATATAACTCGTTATTATTGACAGTTAAGTAAATTTAAACACTTAATACGACTTGAGTTTTGACTGACGATCATTTTCAAGTGACTTGAAAATATATACAAATCAGTCTCTGTATCTATTCTCTCTAAATATAGACTTATTCTATTATCTTGTTGCAATGTCTAATACTACATTTTATTTTGTTTATTTAATTTTCTTAGCTTTTTTATAACAATTCAAATATGTCCAGTCGTATCTACTTAGGCTGCGGCGTAATTTTATAGATGTCTAATTTAGTATTAATTTAACTAGACGGTTACTATCTGCCGAATGTTATCTATAAATACCTGTAAATATAAAGACCGGTAATGTTTATTTAATAAATTACAAAGAAGTACTCTAGTCTGCCTATTGTGAAGGTAATCGATAATTACTTTAGGACAATAGTGCTGGTAGGTGCACCACTACACAATTGTCAGCATGCATACGGAGCAGGGTAATCGACAGAAACCGCCCTGTATTACCTGACAAATGAAATAGAAGCAGCACTAGAGACGAAGGAAGTAGCGATATGTGCCTTCTTGGATATAGAGGGAGCCTTTGACAACACCACACACGAGGCTGTTAAAGCGGCCCTCGAAAGAAGGAATATCTACAGCACTATCAAAGTGGATGGGAGAAATGCTGAGAACCAGAACGTCGGAGACACAAGTGGGAAGAGAAACCATTAAGATCTCCACAACACGAGGGTAGGGAGGTGTGCTATCACCACTGATGTGGATCCTGGTAGTGGATGAATTACTGGCTAGGCTGAACGACCTAGACATCAAATGTCAAGGTAACGCCGATGACATAGTCATAATAGCCAGAGGCAAGTTTGAGGGAACGCTCTGTGAAATCGTATAGAGCCTCAAAGTAATTAGTAGATGGTGTCAAACAGTGGGACTGAGACTAAAACCGAGTAAAACTACGGTAATACCATTTACTAGAAAGAGAAAACTAAAGTGCCTACAGCCCATACTGTTAGATGGGAGGGCAGTACAATACATACAGGAGATAAGTTATCTGGATATGACCCTAAATAGCTATGGAATAGAAACGCTGAAGCAGCGGTAGGTAAATCCAAAAGCGCTATAATGGGGTGCAGATATCTGGCTTGAAAAACTTGGGGTTGTAACCCCACAATCCTGCGATGGATGTATACCATGATAGTGAGACCTACGATCACTTACGGGGCGATTGCGTTGGGAAGTAGAACCAAGCTGGCCTCTATGAGGAAACAGCTTGAGAAGATTCAAAACTAGCATGTGTATGCATTACGGGGGCGACAGCAGCAATGGAGCTGCTGCTGGATCTGACACCGCTGCACCTTTTCGAGGAGAGGGCCGCCAGATCGGCGATTGCAAGGTTCAGCAAGGAAGGAATAGGCAAAGGTAAAATAATTGGGAGCAGAGACCGAAACAGCCTAGCTGCCAAGAACCCTGGCTGGAAGCACCAAAAGACGAAATGGTATGCAAATAACATTTCGAGAAAAACTACACAGCAATGTGTAGTAGTAAAGCCGATTGGAGCGACGAATCCTCAGCATACCACATAGAGCAAAATGCTATTAAGTGGTATGCCGATGGTTGGAAGACAAAGGAAGGTACTGGTGCAGGAGTGTTTGGACCTCGTAGCAAATACTTTGAATTCATGGGAATATTCCTCTTCATGGGAATATCTTCCAAGCAGAGGTACTCGCAATCGAAAGATGTGCACAATTTAACCTCGACAGGAATTATCGCAAAAAACGAATTGCTATCCTGTCAGATAGTCAAGCAGCCATCAAGGCCAATAGCTTGTACACCATCAGATACAAAATGGTTTGGGTCTATGTAGAAACCTAAACAAGCTTGGCAAAGAAAATAATGTTACGCTGTACTGGGTACCAGGACGCACTTGTATAGGCGAAAACGAAGAAGCCGATCACCTAAACTCTTCCACAAACCATCCACAAAAGTTTAGATGAAGAAATAAGAGAACAATGAGTGAAAACCTAGAAAGAATTTCCAGGGTTGAGACAATCCAAAGTGATGCTGGAATCTTTTAACCAGAATAGAACAAAAGCTTGCCTGAAACTAAACAGGAACAAGCTTAGGATTCTAAAAGGAGCCCTGCCGGGACACTGCAGACTTAGAAAACATCTCAAGGCCCAAACCCTAGAGCAAGAAGACAGATGCAGATTATGTGGTTCAGAAGAGGAAACCCCCATGCATCTGATCAAAGACTGCGGAGCACTGCTCCTCAAGAGACAGATGTACCTCGGAGCCCACTGTTTGAACGCGGAGGAGCTGCAGTCCTTGCATCCCACCCAGAACCTGAAAATCCTAAAGGAATCAGGACTAGAGTAGGCGCCCTAAATGGGTAAGTATACCAACCTGTGCTTTGAGGAATAGGGTGGTTTACAATAAATCTATAAAGGTCGCAGTAAAAGTCGTCACACCATATCTACAATCTGCCTATTGTCCTAGTTAGCTTTATTTGACTAGTCTGCTCCACTTATCTCTCAATACTCTCATTTTCTAGCATATTATTGCTTTTATTTTTGAAAACAAGATATGATTTGATTTAACCAGCCAATACTTAACAAAACTAGACAAGAGTAAACAAGATTAGACAAGGGTATACAAGAATTGACAAAATTAGCCAAGAATAGACAAAATTAGACAAGGCTGGAGACGAGTAGACAAGACTAGACAAACCAGAATTGTCTAGAAGAAATCAGACAAAACGAGACAAGACCAGGCGAGGCCCAACAAGACCAAACAAGACCAAACTATACAAGACAGAACTATTAATTTATTTAGCGCATAGCACTTTACACACGCAATATAATATACATATAGTCACGAACACGAAAATTATACTCTGTTAATAAAGATAGTTTTAGAGCGCCACGCCCAATCTATTTAGCCAATGTGTATCTTCTTTCGTGAGTCAGGATATGCGCGAATGGGGCATTCGGTCTTGATATGGCGGATCGTCTGGTTACCATTTTGACAGTCAAATTGGGGAGATTGGTTTATTCCCCATTAGAAAACCGAATCACCGCAATGCCCGTGACCTGTGCGAGCTCTATTTAGTTTCGACCTGGTGTTGCGGGGCAAATCGAACCCACTTGCTGTTGCGTTTACATCTAGGACTTGGTGCCATTCAGGAGGTGCAGTCTGCAGCCACCTTTGTCGCCAGCTGTCTTTAACATTATATTGGGAGTTAGAAAGTTCGAAAGCCGTAGCGATAGGCAGGTGCCTCGTTTTCAGATGTTGTCTCCCAGCTTGAAAGTCTTCGTTTATGGTCCGAGTTTCTTATTATTTTATTGTATTCTCGAAGTAGTGCTCGGGAGCAGCGAAGGTCCGGGGGACGATATGACTAGAGCAGGTAGGTGACTAGAGCAGGTAACCAGTACCGTGGTGTTGATTTTATGGTGTCTGGGATGTTGCGCATAGAGTCATTTAGTTCTACATCTACTAATTCGGTGTGAGTGCTCTTGATCCATACAGGCTCGCATTATTCCGCTACAGAGTATTCGCGGCTGTTGTTCATGCTAGCTTATGTAGAATATTATTTTTCCTTTTCAATTTTGCAGCCCGTGTTGGTGATTTCTTTTTGTAAGTTAAAGTTCGGTCCAGGGTGATACCAAGATATTTTGGGGTTGGGTTATGGTATAGCAGTGCTCCGTCGAAATACACATTAAGCCTTGTGATAGCCATTTGTTGTTTAGGTGAAAGAAACAGGACTCAGGTTTGCTCATGCTAGGCTTCAATCACCATTCTCGAAAATAGACTCCCGGTGTGGTAAGATCATTCGTTAAGGTATTTTCTGTTGCGGTGGTGTTCTGGTGTTGCACGGAAATCGCAAGGTCATCTGCATATCCAAATTTCCTGGACGTAGTATGAGGCAGATCTGCTATATATAGGTTGAAAAGTAAAAGAGCCAATACAGATCCTTGGGGTAACCCGTTGTTGTGTGTTCTTTTTGTGCTGCACTGATTGTCTTTGTACACGATTTAATATATACATCGATGTAATACACGATTCAGAAGCTTCCGAAGCATCCCCTCTCTCCACACGGTATAATAGGCTGCTATAAGGTCTACAAAGACCACTGAAGTTTTCAGGCCATCTTGGAATCCCTTTTCGATAAAATTGGTAAGAGCAAGGACTTGATCATATCAGCTACGGTCTGGGCGCAAGCCAGCTTGCTCGACGGGTATGCCAAACAATTCTTTGTTTGGCTTATTCTGTTGTACAAAATTTTTCCAGCATCTTACGTACGTTCCACTCAGTAGGGCAATAGGACGAAACTACAAGAAAGGTGATCTGGTTTCCCCGGTTTTAGGAGTGCAATATTTTTTGAAGGTTTGAACTCGGGAGCGAGAGTTCTTGATTGCAAGATGTAGTTGAGAAATCTTTGTAGCCATTTTCTGGCATTGGGGCCGGTAATGACAGGGAACTCATTGTGTATTGCGTCAAAGCCTGGGGCTTTCCCCGTCTTTAGACTTCCGATGGTCTCATTAATTTCATCCAGTGTGAACTAAGCAGGAGACGGTTTGGTTTTGACAGTTTTTCTCAGGTTTGTGTATTCGCGATTTACGCGGGGAGAGTGTTCCTTAACTGATGGTGCTCTAGATGTGTGGACTATATGTTCAGCGATTTTGTTGGGCGAGATTATTTCCTTGGGTTTAGTGACGGCGGTGCTGCCAAGTTTCCTTAAGAAAGACTAGGCCTTGCGGCTGGAATGTTTAAAATCCATTTCCTCCACGGTCTCCCGTTATTTCTGCAATCTTCCAATATTCAAACTCTGGATTAGTTCGTCGGCTAACTCCGTGTCGCCAGATTCGATAAATTCCTTGTACAGTATATGGCTGTCCTTTGTCCAGTCTGGGATATATTCCTTCCCAGGTATGTGTTCCTTACCTACGGCAATCACCGCTCTAGGGAACCGACGATAGTTCCCGGGGGTAGGCGGAATCCATCATATTTGTCTAGTTCCTTAGCAAAGGATGCCCAATAGGCTTTACCAAAGTTCCATTGAGGACCTGGAGAAGATCTTATGATTTATATTTGATGGACCACCTCCAGCATAATCGGGCGATGTTGGCTATGTGGGAAATCCTCCAAAACTTTTCTGGAAATGCAGAGAGGTCTATCAGAGTCTATTATATTCGGAAGAAACGAAGCATAAGTCGGGATTGTATGCTCGTCCCTATCTAGCAGAATACAACGATTTTCTGTCTTTGGCATTAAATATTAAGTGAGCATTTGTGGTCTCTGCCCATTCTGAAAGTATTAGCCCATTGGTGTCATTGAATGCATAGCCCCAGAGTGTGTTATGACTGTTAAAGTCTCCGGCATATATTGCTGTATGGGGCAGGGTAGGTATAGAATCGTTTTGCCACTGGGTGTTTGGTGACTTGTATATGTTGAGGACCTTAATTCCCGCTATGTCGATTATTATTTGGTAGATATAATTGACCACCTCCCCGGAAATTAACTGGACGTTCTCTATGTGTGATTTAGCATAGGTTGTTATGCCGTGGGCATGGTGGTAGGTGGCGCCAATAATGGTATAGCTGTGAATTATTCCTCTCGTTTTCATGTCTGCTTCAGTTGCAATATGAGTTTCTTGAACAGCTGCTTTATCAATGTTTTGGCTGAAGCAGAATTTTGAAAAAGTATTAGTTTTTACCTTTGCTAGATACTTCTATATTTAGCTGGCATATCCGGACAGATGGTCGTAGATATCTGGTCGGTAGCCACTGAGGAGAGTCGTTTTTTAAATTATTTTGCATCATACAGTTCAATGGGTAAATCGTAGTCAAAAGATCACATGATGGTGATAGTTTGACTGCCACTGATTCTAGACCTTTAGCGTTACCCAGTGAACACCACACTTAGGCGAACTAGATTTGCACTCAAAGACAAGACTAGATAATACCAGGCAAGACCAAGAAGATCATATACAGACCAGAAAAGACCAGACAAGACCTTTCAAGACTAGAGAAGGCTGGGCAAGACGAGACAAGACGAGACAATACCAGGCAAGACTACACAAAACCAACCAAGACAAGAGAAGACCAGGTAAGACCAGACAAAAAAATACAAGGCCAGACAAGGAAATACAAGACCAGACAAGACCAAACAAGACCAGGCAATATCAGACAATAACAGATGATACCAGATAAGACTAGACGAAACCAGACAGGACCAGACAGGTTCAAGCAATACCATACAAAAATCAAGTAAGGCGAGACAAGGCCTGACAAGACTAGAAAAGAGTAGGCAAGACTAGACAATACCAGACAAGACCGGAGAAGACCAAACCATACAATACCGGAATAGGTAGAACTAGATTAAACCATATATGGCCAGAGGAGACCAGACAAGACGAGATAAGACCAAATCTAATAAGACCTAGACAGGGCCCGACAAGATCAGACAATACCAGGAATACCAGAAATTGCAAGGAAAAACCAGAAGAGACCATATAAGACCAGACAAGACTAGAGATGATCAGACAAGATCTGACAAAACTAGAAAAGACCAGGGAATACCAGACAAGTACAGATAAGGCCAGACAAGCCCAGACAAGACCAGTAGACCAGACAACACCTGGCAAAAATGTAGCTAGTGTTACCCACATAATAACGTCCGTCAAGTTTTGTGTTACCTGTTTTACCTTGTCTTGTTTATTTGGTATTTTTGTGTTTACGTTTATTCCATCTTCCATGTTTAATTTCGTTACCCAGTTTTATAACCAAAAGCTTCAAGATTTTTTATTGATTTTGTTGGAGAATTATCCAGAAACGATTTTTGTTTTACGAAATTTTGCCAAAAGCATTAAAAAATCTCCTTTAGTCCTAGATCAAAGAAAAGTCCTCCCTTTACTTCTGCTTTCAAAATGCGGGACATTTTTATAAACGCGACAAATCAAGCTGGTTTGTTTGTTCGCCTTATGGCACCGTCTACCTAGATATTTTTTCTACTGATACATGTGAAAATGGCAATTTTTCCCCGGCTTACCCTACATGAAAGTGACGAGAAAATGTCATTCTAGAGATGAAAATATTTTCACATCTAGAGATGAAAATGAGCATTTTAAATTTATGGTTTTCACGATAAAAACACTAAACTAATTAAATTTGCATGGACTTTATTATTAATTACATCAGTTTCAATGAAAAATTTTATGTACAAACGTAAAACGAGCCTGAAACTATTTAAAAAACCGAAATAAAATTAGGACATTTGACTTGAAAAGTATCACCTTCTATGATAATGCAACAATATTACCATTTAAACGAACAAACCAACGAACACAATGCAATCTTGCATTTATATCTATCATATATAACCAAGTATTCCTCATTTATATGTTTTACGTTCTATAACTTAGCAACTTTACTTTTGTAACATAGAAGAACTATAAATATTGTCTACATATTTATGATGAAGCGAATGAGTTATTTATAAGAAGGAATGTAATTAAATATGAAGTTTTTGAGTGTAAGGATGCGAGTTCGTGGTGGCAGGACATTCAATCATTCCATGAAATCGTTCGGAAATAATTACAACTTATAGCACTCGCAACATGCCATTTGATATATTCGCATGCCAGTTCGTAAATTCGTCGATAAAACTGAACTACATATATTAAGAATATATAGAAACGATAAACAATTAAATAGAAACAGATTTATAATGTGTTTGTTTAAAAATCGAATAGGGTTCAACAAGTTTTTATATTCGTTATAACACAGGTTACAATAAAAGTGTTAAACGAGTAATATTATGCTACATTTTTGGTAAATAATTATCACCATTCTTAGTCTTTACCTAAAGGAGTGATCGGCAGATTGGAATTGCGGAATTTGCGCAGCATGCGGCATTTGCGGCTCTTGAAGCATTAAATACCGGTAACCCTCCTATAACACGGTTTCTTATATTACATATTTGGGAGATAAACTCGTATAACACGAACTCCCTCTAGCACGATTGGAAAATTACAAAAACGCATTCAAATAAAAAAACCGCGGCAAACCGCCGCTTTTAACTTTATTTAGAAACGGATTTATTTAGAAAATGGTTATTGAATCATTTTGTGCAAGAAGTTGAAAACTATTTAAGAAAGAAGAACTTTAAGGTGCTGTTACTAATAGATAATGCCCCAGGTCACCCACAAGATTTGAATCATCTCAATGTTCAACTAGTGTTTCTACCACCAAACACTACTTCAATCCTCCAGCCATTGGATCAAGGTATTATTTATACCTTGAAAATTTACTACTTGAGAAGATCATTGCAATGAATTTTAGACACAACGAAATCCAAATCAGTTAGTATTGTGGAATCAATTTTCAATTAAGCACTGTATCGAAATCCTGTCCTTATCATTGAAAGAACAAAAAACTTCACCGTTACATAACTGTTAAAAAAAAATTTGCCTTCGTTAGTGGGACTGGAAAACACGTTTGAATCGTCAAAATAGTAATATTGATAGAATATTATAAATTGCTAAATCGGTAGAAGGTTTTCATAATATGGCTAACGAAGGCATTCAACATTTATTGATATAAGAATTAATTAGTGATGCAAATTTGGTGGAAATGGCATCAACAGATTTAAATCAAATTGATAGTGAGGAAAAAGGCAATGATGAGGAAGAAAAAATAGATGAATTAACGATGAACAATATGATGAACGATGAACAAAATAACTATGAAAGATAATTGATAACCGAATCAAAATTGTAGATTGCTTAAAGAGAACAGAAAATATAAATGATGAAAATAATCCAGAAAGTGAAAATGATATCTTTCAGGCGAAAAAATGTTCATGTTTGTTCGTACTGAGCAGTGATGAGGATGATAATTATTCAATTAAGTCTATGAAACTAAAAATATGTTGTTGTTTTGTTTTATTATTGTATATAATGTTGATTTATACTTATAAAATATGTATTTTTATACGTAAGTTAAAATAATATTAAATATATAGAATTTGAAGGAAAAAAATTGTTTCAAGAAAGTTTTTGGAACCTATCCCCTCTTTTTGTACTTACCCTGTGTCTCATACAACACGATTTCAGACAACACGATATTTTCGAGGAACCTAGACTCGGGCCGGCGAGAGAATGCATCTCGTCTCGACGAGTTTAGCATTGTTCTGCGCATACCCAAACACTATTCCGAGCGCGCGGTGTTTAGTAGTCCGTGTTTGAAAAACGTAACTAGCGCATGTTTCTTAACTCAAACTATATAATAATACAAGTGTTTCTGTTTGAAAATAATCTATTCGGTAAATAAAAGGTAAAAATGTAAGTAGAAATGCAGTCAATAAACTACTTGAGATGATTGAATTTGGCGCGCACAGTTCGACGCGTCCTTCGCCCCTCATACCTAGGCGCAGCAGGGGAAGAGTGGCATGAAAGAGCCATGTTTTGAAAGAGCCGTTATCATTTACTCCGAAGTTTTTGAAAGAATAAAGCAAAAATTCTTATTTTCTGATCACCTACAGAAAATTGACAGTTCACCGAAAATAAATAGCGCCGGTGCAAAGTGTTGAAGATTTCGTGCATAAAAAGTAAGTTTTTGAGTTCATTATATTTGCTTTCAGATAGCTTCAGGTACAAAACTAACAATGATATGATTATACTATAATTATATGAATATATTAGGCTTTCCAATAACATAAATATTTTGTCGGCGAAGCTTTAATTTCAGACTAGTTTTTGAGGATATATTTCTTGAGAGGATATGCTATGAAAGAGCCGGGATACGGTATAATAAAAAAGCCGGCTCTTTCATGATTGGCTCTTTCAAGGTTTATTTTTTAATATCATTCAATATACTTCATTATATGGCTAATTAAAGTATTTTATTGATAATTGATAAAATTAGACTGTTTTTTGCTTTAGAAAACAATGTCATCTGAAAAAGCGAAACCAAAGATACGTAAAAGACCCGCAGCATCTATAATAGAGGAAGCTGTTAGTGAAGTAATCGAGAAAGGCCAGTCTATAAATAAAACTGCCCTTTCCCTTAATGTTTCAAGAGTTTATTTAGCTAAAGTAGTCAAGAAGCTAAAATCTTCAGGGGAATCTAACAAACATTCTCCTAATATAAGTAATAAGCGTATTTTACTGTGGAACAAGAGGGTTTGCTAGCAGAGTATTTGAAAACTGCATTTAAAATGCGCTATGGGCTAACAAGACAACAAACCAAAAAACTGGCATTTAAAATTAAATAAGTGGAAGGGCTCTCAAGGTGCATGCAAAGATTGGTTGAAAGGTTTAATGAGTAGACAAAGATTTAGCCGTTAGAAACCCCGAAAGCACCTCACTCTCCAGAGAAACCAGTTTAAATAAAACGAACGTAAATACGTTTTTTGAAAAACTTACTGATCTTTACACCAGATATAGTTTCCCGCTGCACATGATATTTAACGCAAATGAAACAGGCTGCAGTACAAATCGGACAAAGTGACATCAGGTGAACGAGCAACTTTGGTGACAACTTTGTTTTTCAATAATACTGCTGGTGGTTCTTACCACCAATTTTTGTGTTTCCACGAGTAAATTACAGACACATTATGTTACCTAATGGTCCACCAGGAGCTCTTGGATTGGAAAATATTTCTGGATGGATGAATGAAGAATGTTTCATTAAAGCTCTGGAACATTTTGTACTACATGTAAAACCCTCCAAAGAAAATGCGGCTTTGATCATAATGGACAATCATAGCTGACATATTAACCTCAGAGTGGTTCTTCTTCTTCTTTCGAATAGGCCTACTTTGGACCACGCTTCTCCAACTGTTGGGCTTTGACCTTTGCTTTTCGCATCTTCTGCCGGTGTAACTCCTTTCTCTCTTCTTTCCAAGGGGTACCTTTCCTACGGGGTTTTTCCTGAAATCCACGGACTTCCTTCAGGGTGCGTCTCACAGACTGTCTGTTTTAAAGATCTGTTATTCCCGGTGCTTTAATATCCTTCTCGGTTTCTGTCAACCAAGTGGTAAGAACCTTCTTGTTTTGCCAGAGGGCGAATAGATGGTTGGTTAGTCGGTTTGGAGGCAATCTTGCAACGTGGCCGTAGAAAGCTACCCTTCTTTTCCTTGCACAGTCAGGAAGCATCTCAACATGTTCGTAGAGCTCAGAGTTATGCCGCCTTCGAAATTCCCCATCTTCCTTTACCGGGCCTAGGAGCTTCCTGAGGTTTCTCCTCTCTCTGATTTCCAATTTCTCTACTAAACCTCTTCGGTTCTAGGAAAGACACTCCGTGACATACAGGGCTTCTGGTCGTAAGACTGATGTGTAGTGCTTAAGTTTCAGGTTGCGTGACAGACATTTCTTATTCTAAGTGTTCTTAGTCAGTCGATAGGCTAATTCTAATTTGTTGACTCTCTTGGACAATGATGCTCTTTCTGATAAGTTGGGTTCCATCCATTCGCCGAGATACTTCAGTCTAAATTTTTCAGTCCTCTTGATGTTTTCCTGCTTTAGTAACATCTCTCTGTTTGCTTCTCTGATGTTGTTGAAGAATTCTGTTTTCTTCAGCGACACTTGAAGACCCACTTTGGCAGCCTGTTTTCTGAGACAGTTTACCTGCATTGTTGCCATCTCAAGAGAATCAGCAAACAGGGCCATGTCATCTGCAAAGGCCAGGTAATCTACAACCATCGTTCATCGTTCCATCGTTCTTACGTCCCAGGCAGATACCGCTCTGAGCACCCAAATTGTTCAGTTCCTTGCGCCATTGTCTCATAACCTTTTCAAGGCCACACTTGAAGATAAGTGGGGAAGTCCAACTCCCTGTCTCACTTCAATTTTTATTTCGAAGCTTTCTGAAATCTCGCCTCTAAATTTAACCTGGGAATGGGTATTGGTCAAGGTTTCTAGGATGAGTCTGCGAGTTTCGTTGTCTAGCCCTAGTTCCTGGAGTACTATGTTAAACGTTTCTCTATCAATGGAATCGTAGGCCTTCCTAAAATCAACAAAGGTGACGACCACCTTGCGGTTTCTCATCTTGGAGTATGCAAGTACAGTTTTAAGATTTAGGATCTGTTCAACACAGGATCGGGTCTTCCTGAAGCCCCCCCTGGTATTCTCCCAGTTGACAATCCAGCTGATTTTCTGCCCTTGTTTTTAACGCCTTCTAGAGAATCTTGTATGTTACCGGGACGAGAGAAATTCCACCGTAGTTGTTTAGATCAGTAAAATCTCCCTTTTCTGTGAAGCGGATGAATCAGAATGGATTTCTAATCGCGTGGTAATTTGTCTGTTTCTCAGATGTCCTGGATGATCTCGGTTAGCTTGCGAACGGCATTGTTTCCAGCACCTTTCCACAGTTCAGCAACGATAGAGTTATTTCCCGCTGCCTTATTATTCTTAAGAAGTTGTTGAATGATCTGTCCAACTTCTTCCAATGAAGGGGGCAGCGAGTGCGGGTTTGGTGTGGTTTGTTTATAGTCGAAGTCTTCGCTGGCTGTTTAGATTTTTAAAGTACTGAGCCAAAAGGTGGCAGTTGTCCATGTCGTTATAAGCCAGTTGATCCATCAGCTGAAGTCTAGATAAGGAGAATGATAATAACAATGCAACTGAAATTGAAGAGAATCTGCCTCATCAGCCTTCACCTGCTAATGTATCTTCGGTGTCAATTTTAAGACCTTCAGAGCAACTAATTATATCACAAGATAGTTTTAGACCTCCTCTATCTTCGACTGCTGCGTCACCAATAGTATCAGTAGCGACCACATCAAGGCAACCAGATATATCACCGCAAATGATTAGACCGTTTTTAAAGGCAGGTCCCAGAAAGAACACTGTTCGTAACAGTCGGAAAATGTCATCTGCTATTGTAACGGACACTCCTGAGAAAAACAAGATAGAAGAAAAGGATTCAAATTCAAGACAAAATAGAGAGAATGTAAAGAAAATGACTAAAAAAATCTATACAAGCACTTACTAAGATATCTAAAACAGATTCAGATACTTTAACGGATTCTGACAATAATATAGTATTCTCACAAGCAAAAAGTTAGGATATAAATACAAGAGGAAGAGAACAGGATATATGTGTAGTATGCAATAATAATTACAGTAACGGCAATCAAGGGTGGTACCAGTGCAAAATTTGTTCCGGTTGGGCACTTGAATCCTTTGGTGTAAAAGGGAGATTGCATTTTTTTGCCGAAACTGCTTTTAAGTTTTTGAATTCGGCAACTTTATAATTATGTTCTTAAGAAGACTACACTTAGTTAGATTACAATGATAGATCTAGAACGACTGATTTAGTGAAAAATTCATAGGTTTAAGTAAATCCTTTATTCAGAGTTTGCGTTACATAAATCATTGTATATAACAATAAATTGCCAATGATATCTTTTGCTAATTTACAGTTCAAGTCCCTGTAATATGAACTTGGCTCTTTCAAAACTTTTGTTGGCTCTTTCAATGCTTATGTGTTATGAAAGAGCCGAATCTAATTCTTTTTACAAATGGTTAGAAGTCTAAATAAATTGTTGCTTTTGGAAAATGTTTTATCACATTACCAACATAAGGAAATAAACAACAACTTAAAAAAAAAAATTTACTGTTTATTTATTTTCTTTTGTATTTTTCTCCTTTCTTTCAAAACTTGCTCTTTCATGCCACTCTTCCCCTACAGCTGCATTCTCTCGCCGGCCCGAGTATATCTACCGGGTTATAGGAGGGTTACCTGTACTGCATAACCCTTGTTGTAAATAGTTATGTTTCGAATTATTACTTAAAAAATAAGTGTGTAACCTTTAGGTGCTGTTGAAGTAAAACTTATTTGATGGTTCTGGCAGGTATTACTAAAAAGATTAAAGATTAGTTTTATTTATTGATAATATAATTTACAGTGAGTAATGAAACATGAGTAATGTGAGTAAAAAAACCTTTCTATATATTTGTTTTTATATGCTGTTTTATATAGATGTATTTATATGATTTTATTCTGTTTATATAAAATGCTTTTAAGAAATTTGTTAAATAAAGTATTTATAAATAAAGAAATAATAAATAATATCTACAATAAATAATACATAAACATATACATAAATATTAACACAAAGTGTAAAAAAAGCCCGTGTGGGGTTGTAGGTCCCCCATCGGGCGCCTCCCCAGGTGGCGGATAGGGGGATGCCTCCTAGATATAGGTGGTACCGGGGAAATCAAATACCCGGGGCGGACCAAAACCTACAAATGTAGCGTCTGCACTCAGAATGAGCGGCTACAAATCCGCAGCGTCTGTTCCAGATTGGGCGGCTGCAACAGCGTCTGACCCAGAATGGGCGGCTGATTTAAATTCTGTAAACAGGAGGCTGGTTTGGAAGCTATAGCTGGCAGCCCCAGTACCAAACTACGGCCACAGTGGGCTAATAACCTGCTTGGCCTAAACTATGCTATTAATGAAACCTCTACAACACAAATCCGGACGGACAAAACGAAGACAACACTGGCTACACTTAAGGAAAAGTTACGTTTTGGATGCTGGAACGTAAAAACTCTATACGAAGCATCAAAACTGCATCAAGCGGTGAGAGAATTAAATAACTACAACATCTCAATTTTAGGCTTATCAGAAGTTCGCTGGCTTGGCAAGGGGAAGCTCAACTTACAATCTGGGGAGCTTTTCCTGTACAGTGGCAAAGAAACTGGGTCTCATGAAAGAGGCGTTGGTTTCATAATTAGTAAAAAAGCCAGAAAGAGCCTAATTTCATGGAACCCCATTGATGACAGAATAATTACAGCAAGGTTCCACACTAAATACAGAAATATCACCTTTGTACAATGCTATGCACCCACAAACAGTGCGAGTGCTGAGGAAAAAGAAAATTTCTACGATATCCTTGAAACTACGTTGAGGAAGATAAACAGAGGTGATATCACCATACTCATGGGTGATCCCAACGCTAAGGTCGGGACAAATAACAGTAACCTAGAAGACATCATGGGTAAAGAAGGATGTGAGGAAAGAAACGAAAACGGTGAACTATTCACGAAACTCTGTTCAACATCAGACCTAGTTATAGGTGGAACAGTGTTCCCACACAAGCAAATCCACAAAGTCACATGGATATCCCCCGACAAGAAAACCCAAAACCAAATTGACCATATTGCCATATCGAAAACATGGCGGAGATCCCTACTTGATGTCAGAAACAAAAGGGGTGCAGACATTGCCAGCGACCACCACCTTCTGCTCGGCACGTTCAGAATCAAACTGGCCGTACCAAAGAAACCTGAACAATCAAAGAGAGTAAAGTTCAACCTACACAAACTGCGCCAACCAAACTGCAAAAAAGTTTTCCTAACAAACCTGCATGAAAATGCAGACCAAAATCACATAACATCTTGGGATGGCTTAGCCAAGACACTACTCGAATCGGCCAAAACAACCCTTGGCACAAAGGAAAGAAATCGAAAAGACTGGATCTCAGACCAAACATGGCAACTTATACCAGACAGAAAGGATGCGAAGAAACTGGTACTCCAGTGCAAAACTTCGATGACAAAAAATGATGCAATCTGGAGATATACACAACTATGCAAACAAATTAAAGCATCTGCCAAAAAAGACAAGCGAATATGAATTGACCTGATATGTGAGCAAGCAGAAGAAGCAGCCAAAAATAACAACTCGAGGACTCTTTACACACTGACAAACAAGCTCTCCAAAAAGCACACAAAGACCACAAATATAGTTAGAAGCAAAGACAACCGCCCACTGACCACCCCAGAAACTCAGCTCGATAGGTGGAAGGAATACTTTGCTGATATGCTCAGCTCACCCACGGAAGACGAACTTGAGATAGCTCCAGAAGACAATGCAAATGAACAGCTGAATACAAAATAGACGCGCCTTCAAAAGCAGAAATACCAAATACCATCAAGCAGCTGAAAAACAACAAAGCGGCAGGGGTAGACAACATACCTGCCGAACTAATCAAGGTAGACGCTAAATGGATTGCACCTTTACTTGCAAAAATAATAAAAGGGATCTGGACAAACCAAGAAATTCCAGCAGAAATGAAACATGGTCTCATTATCAAACTGCCAAAGAAAGGAGACCTAACGCAATGCAAAAATTGGAGAGGAATAACGCTGTTAAACACCATAAACAAAATTATTGCAAGTGTAATCCAACATAGGCTGGCAGAAGCATTCGAACCCATACTGCGTCCAAACCAAGCAGGCTTCCGCCCAAACCGCTCATGCATAGACCACATAAATTCAACAAGAATAATTATAGAACAATCCCTTGAATGGCGATCGCCACTATATCTTGTTTTCATCGACTTTGAACGTGCTTTTGACAGCCTATCCCACTCTGCTATATGGAAGTTACTACGGACAAGAGGCGTGCCAACAAAAATCATCGACACGATTAGAGAACTGTACCATGACGTATCATGTAGTATCCTGCATAGCGGAGCACATAGCAACCTTTTTCCGGTGAGATCAGGAGTGAAGCAAGGATGTGTGCTCTCTCCTTTGCTTTTTAACATTGCTCCTGACTATATCCTGGAAAAGTCTTGCAGACCAAACGATGGTATTCGATGGTCTCTTTACTCTAATCTCAAAGATCTCGAATACGCAGAAGACATTTGCCTTTTTTCGCATACCTATGAAAGTATGCAAAGGCAACTCACCCTACTATCAGACATGGAACAGAAGATAGGGTTGAAAATAAATGTCTCAAAAACAAAAGCGATGCGAATGCACACAAATAACGACGCACCGTTTCAAATAAACGACCAACCAATTGAGAATGTAGAAAAGTTTCAGTATCTAGGAAGCATTCTCAACGAGACGGGCGGAACAGACCTAGACATTCTAAACAGAATTCAAAAAGCACAGATGGCATTCAGGCAACTAAACACAATATGGAGGTCCAACATCATAAAAACAAAGAGCAAGCTGCGTTTATATAGAACAAACGTCAAAGCAATCCTCTTATATAGATGTGAGACCTGGAAAAACACTAATGCCACAAAACATAAACTTCAGGTTTTCGCCAACAAATGTCTACGAATCATCCTCAGAATCTTCTGGCCACAGAAAATTACTAATGAGCAACTTCTTAAACGATGCGGAGAAGAAACAATAGAGCACGACATTAAGAAAAGAAAATGGGGATGGATCGGCCACATTCTAAGAAGAAAACCAGACGACATTGCAAGGGCAGCACTAGACTGGAATCCCCAAGGAACGAGACGACGAGGAAGACCGGCTCAAACATGGAGGAGAACAGTGTTAGATGAACTAAAAGCCCAGAAAACATCTTGGAGTGAAACCAAAGCAATGGCCCAGAATAGGGTCCGCTGGAGGGTGCTTATGGAGGCTCTATGCTCCACCTAGGAGTCCAGAACCCATATATACATATATATATATATATATATATATATATATATATATATATATATATATATATATATATATATATATATATAAATATTAACACAAAAGTTCTACACTACATGACTGTTATCAAACCTGAAAAACTCTAAGCCAGCGAGACATTAAACCTTAATTACAAGGGAGACATAGAGAATATCAAGAAGGCTGAAAGAAAAATTATCCGAAAAATTCTTGGCCCAAAACTAATTGACGAAGGATATCGTCTACAATCACACACAGTCACCGAAAAATACTCCAACATCGAAAACGATTTCCGCAAACGACGACTGAAATTCTACGGTCACGTTATGAGAATAGGTGACAACCGACTAACAGGGAGAGTTTTGAAGTACCTACAGAAAATGAAATCGACAACAGTCTGGGTAAAACAGGTCCAAATTGACCTAAAAATCGCCAACATCTCACCAACAGACATCGAAAGTCGAAAAATTTTCAGACATAAGCTCTACAGCTGGGAAATTTTACCAGAGGGAAAACTCAAAATAACAAGAGGAAAATGGAGAGATGAACGTCGAGCTAAACATAGCGAGATGAAACAATTCCGGAAGAACAAGAAAAATAACAGCAACAGGTCATAATTTGCTTTATGTGATCCCTTGTGGGTGTAAACAATGTAAATAAATAATATAAAAAAATGAAATAATCATAATTATTATTGAATTTTATAAAAACAGAAATGAAATTAATTCAAGCATATATGTGTCTATAAGACTCTTTAGTCATTCGATAATGTTTTCGAGATGTAGTGCTACCGCCGCCTGCTGCCAATATCATGGGTAGACATAGTCCGAAACACCTAGGTGCTTTCCCGTCTCCAGAAGCAACCAGAAGCCAAAAACGCAAGCTGGTATATATTGGACCCGTTATGAGAGGGGAACAGTGCTGTATCTTGCAGAATATCATGCAAGACAAAATCCAAGGTAGAAGAGGTCCAGAAAAAGACGCACGTCCTGGCTGAAAAACCTGAGAGAGTGGTATGGTGTCAGTTCTACTAGTCAGTTCTATCTGTTTCGTGCCGCTGCTGATGAAATAAAAATCATTATGATGATCGCCGAAGTCCTCGGAGGACATGGCAGGTAAAGAAGAAGTCATTCGATGAAGTTTTTAAAGTTTATTCAAAATTTAAAATGAGTATTGGTAAGCAGAATATAGATTTTGCTTAACATTATTTCCGTCAGAGAAAAAGGTCGGAGTTGAGGAATGTCAAAATGTTGAAGCGGTTAAAGGCAACATTTATGTAGATATGACTTAACCTAACTTTATTTCTGTAAGAAAGATCTGAGTTACTCCATACGCGATTAATGAAATTTTACGTGATTTGACTTGGAACTAATTGTGATACATGCTAAATAAAACTAAAGTTTTTCCCAACACTAAAGTGATATAAAATTATTTTTGAAAATATCAAGAATTTTGTTATTTAATAAAATTCATAAAATAGATTAAATTAACTTTAAAATGAGATTAAATTCCTTTATGTCTTCTTTTTCTTGCAGTCCTTCTCCTACCGGAGGTTGGACACCATCATGACTATTCTTATCCTGTTCACCGCTGCTCTGAACAGTTCCGTGCTGCTACAGCTGAACCACTCGCGCAGGTTCTTCAGCCAGGATACTCTACGCCTACCAATACTCCTGGTTCCTTCAATTTTTCCCTGCATAATAAGTTTTAGAAGACTATATTTGGGGCCTCTCCTGACATGGCCTAGATACTCCACGAACTCAGCACGACTTCGCATTCCTTTTTTACCTTTTCAAGTACCTGTTTATTGGTGACTTTATCTTTCCAGGATATTCTAAACATCTGCGATAACAGCACATCTCGAACGCTTCCAACCGTTTTAGTTCAGGTTTCTTTAGGGTGCAGGCTTCAACTCCGTATAGCAGGGTAGAGAACACATAGGTGTAGGTTTCCCATCTCGTTACTTTTTCTTTCACATCTGTTATTATGCGGCCATCCGCGCTCTTGATCACATGGTTAGCTTGGAATGTTTTTCTAGCTCCTGTCATCTCTTTGATTTTTTTGTGCATATGAAAGCTGTTATAGTTTCTTTCGTGCATTTCTATTTCTTCACATTGTTTAGAGATCCACTCTGATTTTGCCTTTTTTATTTCTGTTTGAATCGTTTTATGTAAGATTTTATACTATTTTTCATTTTGGATCTTATGGGTCCGGAGTTCATCCATGAGCTCTATGATTTTCTCAGTCATCCAATATTTCCTTTTTGTTGCTTTCCTAGTTAGGTTTTCTTTCACTACTGCTGTCAGAACTGTTTGAGCTCGATTCCATCTTATGTCGACATCTTGATGTAGTTCATTTTCTTTCATTGCTGTTGTTACATTTTGCTTTATCTGGTCAACTACAACTTCGTGTATCTTTTTATCCTTAAGAAGTTGAATATCTATGTTGTTGTTCTGTTTCTTTATGATCTTCTTTAGTTTAACTTGTACCTTTGCTATTACAGGATTGTGATCTGAGTGGATGTCAGCTCCAGGGTAAGTTCTCACTGCTTTTACGGCATTTTTATATCTATTTCTGATGAGCACATAATCTATTTGATTTCGTATGATTTTCTCCTTTGTATGGGCTGGAGATGTCCAGGTATACAGCCTTATTTTAGGGAGCTGAAAGAGTGTGTTGGTGATTATAAAATTTTCATCTTGACAGAACTGAATCAGACGGTCACCGCGCTCGTTCCGATCCCCGAGGCCAAATTCACCAGTGCAGCCAATTACCTTTGTTTTCCCTACCTTGGAGTTAAAATCGCCCATCACTATGTCAGGAGTGGGCCTTTATGTCAGGAGTGGGCAAATGGCAACCCGCGTAATCAAAACGGTCATGATGGAACCATCGGTCAGAGTGGAACAAGAGCTAACCGACGAACTAGAAATACAGAGAGGCGTACATCAGGGATGCATGCTTTCACCATTACTCTTCAACCTACATTGAGAGAAAATATTCCAAGAAGCAATCCTAGAGGTAAATGTAAGAATAAACAAAAACGGAAGAATCATAAATAACATGAAGTATGCCTATGATAGCAATAACATGCGACGATCTCCAAATACTAATGAGTAGAACAGCCGATACTTGTAATGACTTTGGATTAAAACTTAACTTCGATAAAACAAAATTTATGATTATAATCAAAGGTAACGATATCCAATATACCGGCACTATCGTCAACGGAACAAACCTCAAAAGAATTTCTAAGGCAGTCTATCTCGTATGTAATTTCGTCGAAAACTGGGACCCATCCATTGAGATTATAGTCCGAATAGAGAGAGCATTGACTCTCTCGCGCATCTCGTGCAGCATTCATTCGCATGAATAAGACCTATCTTATTGTTAGTCACGATTTGACGCTAAGCCTCAGCGTACGTATAGTGAGGTGTTATGTTTTTCCTGTTCTGCTATACAGGCCCTCACAGAGGCAATGTTAAAACGTCTGAACGTAATTAAGATGTGGGTGTATAGACGAATAAATGCTCAAAATCAGTTGGACGGACAGGATTACAAACCAATAGGTACTACGACGCATAAATAAAGAAACGGAAGTGACCAAATTAATAAAAAAAGAAAAAATTGAGTACTTCGCCCATATTATGAGAGATAGTGATAAATATGAAATACTACACCTCATCATACAAGGACAGATAGATAGCACAATAGACAAGACGTACCTCCTGGCTAAAAATCTTAGACAGTGGTGCAGACAGACAACAGTGCAGCTCTTCCGGGCTGCTGCAGACAAAATTATCATCAATAACATAGTTGCAATCATGGTCCCCAACGATCGTTGAATGGTCCCGGCACCCATAGAAGAAGATGTATAATAATAAAATAAAAAAATAATAAGTTGGTTTTGTGACCTTGCCGCCAAAAAATTACTTGAAAATAATCTTATTTCAAATTCCATCATAAAAAAGCTAAAGAAATCCTAAAAGCATGCCTATGATATGCTTATTATGTTTACGAGGTCTGATGTTTACTTCATTATCTACCTACTACTATTTCATGGAAATATAGGCACAACAATAAAAATGTAAAAAAATTTAATGCGACAATGTGGCCGGACACCCAAAAGATTTGCCCACCCCTAGTCTATGTAGTATTAATACGACTTAGCCAACAATCGAATTTTAAAATTGACTATGGCGCATACGCATAATTTCTTCCTTATTCCTTATATGATATGTATAATAAACAGTTTGCTTAAACTGCATTAAACTATTTACTTATTGAGACATTGTATAATAAAATTACATTCGAATTAACTGAGATATAAGCTAATGAAAATCATTTTTTTAAATAGCTGTTTCAAAATATGATGACATTTCATAAAATAGTGCCTCTCTAGATAATTTTCTTATCCCATTTCCTTGACAACTTGGCTCTTTTCTCACGAAAAGATATATCAATAAATAAAATATGGATCAATTTTTAATCAAACGCGAACAAGATGATGCATTTGTGAAGGGAATCATAGAAGGGTCTGTTTACAATATTGTTGAAAGCAAGCGATACTGGAGCAGAAGGGATGAGGCGGCTCAAGCTTGGTTTAATCGTACTAATTTAGACAAAATACATATTTGCCTTGAATAACTTGGTTACACTATATTAAATCTTTTTAAATACTTTATTTATAAATGCCGATTGGAACTTATTATTTATGTATGTCTTGAAAATTATTTTAATAAACAAACGTGTGATAATCTTTTTTAAACGTTAATTTCCAATTATAAAAGAAAGTAACTAATTTAAAAACTAATTTCCATTAAAATTTCATCAAACCATCAAGAGCCGGGCCCCATGAAACGTTTCCAAAACATTTTTATTATGCACCGGCTGAATTACACAGCCGCAATTCGCCTAGCAAAATATGTTTGCACAATAAAAAACCTGTTTGCCGACAAACATTAATGCATACATGATGGCTGAGCCCACTAAATGCAGTACGCACTCATACAAATGGTGATTGTTATGAATATAATCACCTTAGTCATATTAAACTGGAGAAATTGATTTACTTAACGCGCCCCTTGGCCATAACCATTACATACAAGCAACATTATACTACCGGTACTAAGCATATAAATTATTTCCACTTCCATTTGAATACAACTATTAACTCAAAACACGCCTCAATCTAATTATTACATCTGCTTCAATATAAAATTTTTATGTTATGCTTTTTTATCTACCAGATGGAAAAACTACACAAAATATATTGGACAGATAAGATTGATGTGATTGCTAGAAGGAAAAGACTACTAATAAATGACTATACATATAGTATAACTAAAGCTGAAAATTGATACTAAACAGACCAAATGACAAACCAGAAAAGCTTGTTAAGACCGGATTGATAAAATAAGACTATCTCAACTAGTCCAAATTCGCAATTACATAAAACTGTCATTTGCAACATGTCACTTTTGAATATTAAATTTTGATGATATTTAATTTTTTTTTTTAAACATATCATACAATAGATAGTTCACCCTTAAAGGCCGATTCTCATATACGTGACACTCGGCTACGCGACGTCGCCTGTCAAATAATGATTAAATTGTTTTAAATGGGCACGTTCTCACTATGGCTACGCGATGTGCCCATTTAAAACAATGTAATCATTATTTGACAGGTTCTACTCTACATAGTGCAACATTTTTAAATCTGTTAGGAAAAAAAACGAAAAAAATAATTTAAAAAATCATCTTTTTTTATTTTTCATTACTCATGCTCGAATAGTACTTCTTGACGCAAGTTTTTTAATAGGAGAAATACCATATTTTGCTGTATTTCCACAGAACCTGGATAACGCACGCAAATATTCAATATGGCTAGGTTACATTAAAAAAAAACAAATAAATAAATAGAATAAACACAATCAAGACCTCAGTATTAAAGTGACGTGAAAGTGTCAGAATTTTTTTTCATTACAAAATAATAATTAAAATTAAAGAAAACGTTTTAAAATGAGTGTAAATTCTTTGGTGATACAAGAGACTGAGACTGAGAGTTCTTATAACGAATCCACACCACTGGAGACAACTGATAAAGCAAATTCTTCAGTTTTTGATTCCATCTTTTTGGATGGCCGCTGGATACCAAACTTTTAAGATACATCCCCTGGAATGAGTAATAAAAAATATTGTTTGTAACTAGGGCGGTATTGTTAATTTCCCTTTCGAGCGAATGTGCACACTCACTAGTTCGTGCGCCCAATTTCGCTCTCGCGTCAAATTGACAACTTACCGCCCTAATTACAAAATATACAATTTATTTATTATTACCTATTAGTAATAACGTATGATTCACATTTGCATCACTACGCATTTATACATTTACTTTTGGTGTAAAGTTTAAAACAACTTTTATCTTTGTTAAAACACAAGTCTGAGTTACATTTTTCGAACAATACATATGTTTGGGCTTTACAGCTGGGATTTTTGAATCTTAACCTAATAACATTACACATTGGTAAGTGATTTGGATGATCTAACCGTATATCTTCCAGGCAGTGAAGCAACATTTGGCATCTTTCTTTTAATTTCGATTGATGTTTTGCAATTCCGACGGCTTTCCCCGTTTGGTCGTTTTTGGCAACCCTATTGCGTACAACTTACGAGTTAAATCGATACAAAAATCGTTTCAATAATTAGTTACTATCCACATTTCATCTGGGATAAAATAACCAGGAATTTATTATCGTTGTCGAGAAGGTGCTAAAATATCCTCATACAGGTACCCTTTTCTTAGCCTCAGTTTTATATTACACCTCTCTATAATGCTGTCCAATTTCAACCCCTTCTATATGACGGATGTACTGTTTTACTATTGCAAGACAGTGAATCTTATTTTTTCGTTGTTTTTATGATCATAACTTGTTACCGTTTGTAGGGGATCTGTTCCTACAAACGAGGATTGAAGAGTGACCAACTTATTGTCTTTTCAATAAACATTCGGAATTTCTATCCGCTCAAAATTTGTAGCAAGTTCATCAGACGTACATCTATTCGTGTTACGGTTCCATGCGAATGAATTCCTTCATTTCCCAAGTAATTTATAAATGAGACAGTGGTATAATAGTTATCGGAATATAGTTTTTAATAACGATTTCAAGGTATCTCTCTGGCCAAACGTACGACTACATTACAACTTGCGTCCAGATTGGGTTCACCTGGTAACTGTTTAACTACATCATTATCAGTCAACAGATCTGAAATTTATAACCAAATTATGATATACAAAAAAGAACAAATAGCTTATATCCGCATTTATGGGGCTTTAGTGGCAAATATTGCTTCGTGTGATGACAAGATTTCGTGGCGCATATTTACTCATCGACGGACAATATCTCCTCCATGGGAACTGATAGAAATTTTGAAGAAACTAAGTCTATAATGGCATCAATTTGTTCAATTTTTCTCCGTTTCCGTCTTCAGAATTATCATTAAAATCAAGTTTGGATCATTTTTTGGTTTAAAGTATCTCTTACGGTCTTATCTTAAGGTCTAGTCGAATTGTATCTTTCCAATATATCCACATATTACTTATTGATTCTACTGATGATATTATACATATCTCCAAATATTTGTCTCCGATTCTGGAAATTCCAAGGGTTTACCTACATTTTTTGTTACGCTATATCTAATACTGTCAACAATAATCTTTTCCAAAAGTATTTCATTAAAAAATAGTAGTTTTTGTAAGTTGTGCGCACGAAGGAAGTGTGGTGCGCAATCGCTCGAGAGAAGAATTTACAAACAGTATTTTTTATTACTCATGCGAAGGAATGCATCTTACAAGTTTAGGATTCAGGTCCCATCCAAAAAAAAAATGGAATCAAAAATGAAGAATTAGCTTTTTCAGTTGTCTCCGATGGTCTCTACTCAGTCTCTGGTATCGCCATATAATTTACACTCACTTAAAAACGCTTTCTTTAATTTTTATTTTTACTTTGTTATGAAAAAAAAAATTCTGACACTTTTCTAATACCGAGTACTTGATTTTATCCATTTTATTTTCATTTCTTTGTTTATTTTAATGTAACCTAGCGATATTGAATATTTGTGGGCGATATCCAAGTTATGTGGTAATTCAACTAATATTTTAAATTTATCGCACTAAAAAACGTGCACCAAGATAGTAATATTGTGCGTGAGTGAAATATTAAAAATACTTTTCTAGGTGTTTGAAAAGTCGTCGTTTCACCCGACAATCCTGATTCACCAGTAAATGTTGAAGGTTTCACATATTTTTTTTTCTTTACCATCGCAACTCTTTACATTTTGCAGCTGAGCAATTACATAAAAGATTTGAACTTGATTTTGTAGGTGCAATATTTGATTTCGCAATTGTTGGTTGACAATTTGACCTCTGAGTTTTTAGGGGCAGGTAGTACATGTATCATTTCGTCAATATTATTTATTTCCAAATAATCTTCAAGCATTTCCTCAGTAACTGGAACTTTTCTTCATTATCGCTGAAATCCAATTCATCCTCACTTGTTGCAGGTATATTTTCAACAGGGTCGGCTCGCCCATAAGGGCTGTAGTGCTGCAGTCCTCCCGCCAAAATGAAAACATTTTTTTAATTATTATAAACTATTCTATAAGTACACAATTATTTTACAAAAACATATTTTTTCGTTCGTAGTATATTTATTTTTTGAATTGTAGGTAATAAATACCACGATAGGCACTCAGTATGTGTGTATTGTGTAATCTAGTGCGGTTGTAAATTCCTATCTCGGGCTGCAGTCCGTGCAGACCGAGTCTCGTCGCGTAGTTAGTGTATTGAGCTGGTTACGCCCACCCGCGATATGCGTTTTGTAATATGTATATCGTGGGCTGCAAACATTACAGTCCGCACTCTGTATTTTACTCATTTTATGAGTTTGTTTCTAAGAACTCGAGTTTCGGCAACGGCAAAGAACATTAAGTGGACTATTTAAAACAAAGTATTAATAAATAAGTAGTTCTTAGCTATACACATAGAAAGTAAGATAGTTATTTTTGAATTTAATTATTGAATTTAATTTTAATTACATTTTTATAGAAATGAACGAAGCAAGAAATTCAGTTATGCATTTGCAAAATTTCAAGAAAAAATTTAAATTAAATCATTAGGACGGTTAACTCCAGATTTAAATATTTGTCCAGTATCACAAAGTCGTTCAAATAATTATGACCGAAAATTTAATTTCAACATTTAATATGAAGCATAATTGCTTAACAGGTTGTCACTGAATTAAAAAATGCAATATGTTTCTGTATGTGTGAATGAAAATGCGGGTTTTTCAACTCGTAGGAATACTTTTTATTATAATTTTTTCCAGCCCTCCCACAAACATCATCCACGAGCCACCACAGATTTTCAATTATATTGCATAAAGCATTGGGTCCTACTTTTTCCAAATCAAGTTCTTCTTGGCGTTTTTTTGTAAATAAACGGCATATAAAAAATTATATTGTGTAAAAATGTATAAAAAGAAATAAGTATAGTATTATAAATACGGTACTGAACCATAAGAATATATATCACTTTCTAAATAAGCAGTGATTAGTATTTAAATCATGAATATTTTCACCTATAACCTAAATAATATTAAATATTTTTATTGCAGTGTAAGCAATAAGAAAATAGTAATATAGGGTAAACCACCCAATCGTTGGCACTCCTCCAATTATTGGCAGTTTAGAGTTTAGGTCGAAAAAACAAGGAAACCATAGATTATTCAAGTTTGGTATGCATTAAAGAGTAAAATAGTATTATTTTTCTGTTAAAAATTAACAACAATGTTCCAATAATCTCTATGGCGCTTTAGAAACAACAACTAACATTTTGTGCTTGTGATATGGTGTAGTTATTTTGGTTTTTTCCTTGGTTTTCAAAGGTGAGCGCTTCATTAATCATAGTACATCGTAACAATTCGCTAATTGATTGTTTCGAAATAATTTGATATACTTAATTATACGTATAGGCAGTAGATTCTATGATTATTTCTTCAATATCTTTAACACATTTTATATATTTCATGTGCCAATATATGGAACAATAATTTCATCAAAATCCCTTTATTGGCATTAGTGCCAATAATTGGAATTTTTCGAATATTATCAACCAGCGAGTTTATGATGATTTTGTAAAGGTTTTAAATAAATGATTGTTTCTCCATAGATTTTTTTTTCTTCAATAGCAATTTCCAAATGTTGGCCCACAGTGCCAATAGCACAAGCTAATTTTTGGCAGTATTGCTCATAATAGAATATTGAGTGCTAATAATGGGTTTTTTATTCATTTAGAATACGTCGTAAACAATGAAGAAAGGAAATGAAAAAGAAACGGATAAAAAGAAGTCAACAGAAAGAGTAGAAAAAAGTAAACGAAAACAATATAGTGAGGAAAGTATAAAAAAGGTTTTAGAAGCGATTAAAAATGGCATGGCCAAAAAGCAAGCGTCGAAACAATATCTGGTTCCTCGAGCTACGTTACAATTTCGGATTAAGAAACCAGATCATAAACCTCAGCCTGGCCCAAGTTTAGTTCTTAACGCAGACGAAAAAAATAAATTAAAGAATTGGTTAAATGTTAGATATGCAAAGAGTTTTCCTAAACGGAAAGAAGATCTTTTGAATAGCGTATCAGAATTTATTAAAAAAACCCACCTCACTTATGCCTTCAGTGAGCTTTGTTCCTCATTGGATATTGTGCTTATAGCACTTTATTTCAATTGAGGGCCTCAATGCAAGAAGTGGACAAGTCCAGTTATGCACATTTTTGAGGAGAGAGGAAAAACGTTTTACTGCCGTATATGTTTGGAAAAATTAAATTTTCTGCTTCCATTATGTTCATTTGTTGTCCCAAGTTTTTATAGTCGTGTTATATATTTGTTTTTAATATATTGTAATAACAAAAATATGGATTATATTTTGGACATGTTCACTTTTTACAAAGTATTGAGGAAATATTAAGTAATGTTGATAATAAAAGACATATTATTTTGAATATGTTGACTCTAATACAATTAATAATAAAACTAGTAACAAATAATAATACTAGTACACTCATAAGTATTGTTTCTTCAACTAAACTAAATTTAACATATGAATACGGAACCTACTAATCAGATACATACTCAGAACATGACGTGTTCTTATTTTTTTCTTGTATTCGCCTGTACGGATTACGTACGGATTAGGTAGGATTATGTAGATACGTTAGATGGACATGTCTACATAATAACCCGTATTTTGAGAAAAATGGACTTGTCCTGTGATTGCATTGGACCCCTCAATTGCACTCGATTGCTTCAGCCTGCAAATGTCTCAGCTTTTAGACCTCTAAAAGGTGGTTGGCAAAAGACCGTCTTAGAGTGGCAGCGTGACAGTCTATCTTGAGCTCTTACAAAAGTTGATTTTGTGCCACTGTTGCAAAAAAACTATTGATCAATACGTAAAACCAGATACAATTATTAATGGTTTCCGGGCTTTTTCCATGAGACTCAACAGCTATAGACTATTCGAAATACTTTGGAAAGAATATGAAGAATAAGCTCGAAAGTGAAGCAATCCCGGAAACTTCGAGAATGATGAACGAAAAGGATTTTCTCATTCAGACTGATTAATATTTTGTTGGTAGGTAAGTACTAAAGTTATAAGATCTGAAAGATAGACATTTAAGTACTAATAAAGTGAGACTGCCAAACCGAGTAGACTAAGAGGTATTGTTTATATTATAACAGTTGATTTTAAAATAATTTTATTAAAACTTGAAATACTTTAATACCTAAATAAAAGCAGATATTTAACTAATAAAACTGTGTTTTAATTATATCTTAGGTATAGATAGATATTTCCTTTATTAATAATGATTGGTAGGTACCTATCTCCTACTTTAACTACATGCCAATAATTAGACTAACAGATGCCAATATTGAAAATGTCTATGCCAATAATAGGATTTTCTGTAGTCTTTTGGATTTAAGTATAAAATGTTTATTCAATACTATTCAATCACATAAAAATCCTAATAAAAACAAAGATTATAGTATTTTCTTCGATACTGGCACATGTTTTGTCTACTAGCTGTTGTAAATGAAATCTTATGGTAATTTAATGTCAGACTGACACGAAGCTCACTCTTAAAGTGTCAATAATTGTGTGGTTTACCATATATGTACCTTGAAAATTATAACTAGTATAGATTAGAATTGGTGACACCATCGTACGTTATAGATAATCATACAAACAAACGGATCACAGCCTGAATATGTAAATATATTCAGCCTTTCCGGAGCGCTATAACAATTACCGAGTCTTTTCAGGTCTACCAAAAAAGACTAAGTAATTGTTATAGAGCTCATGAAAGGCTGAATATATTTATATATTCAGGCTGTGTTCCGTTTGTTTTTAGTTAGTATAGATTTCGTCAAAAAGTACCGTGCAATCACATGTGATGAGATGCCGCTCAAACGTGGGCAAACAGCAGACACGTAGTAAGTTAGGAAGTATATATGTGATTGTACATGCGCACAGATGAACAAATACGAATCGCCGTGCAATCGCAACTAAATACACGTTCATATGTAATATAATAGGCTGAAGATAGATCTGATAGGCTGAAGTCTGAAGATCGACGGTGAACCAGATTTTTACAGTGAATCAAATTTTGAATAAAGCATGGGAATACGACATTGATGTGCACTACATCTTCATCGATTATAAGCAGGCAATCGATTCGATCGACCGCAAAAACCTCTACCAAACTCTACAACAGCTGATTATACCAACTAAACTGGTGAAAATGATCACAATCACACAAGTGCGAAACTGAAGCCGTGATGCGGTTCCAAAACCTAACTTAACCCAACTTGAGGGGCCGAAGCCGCCTTTTCCCTTGGTCTACACGGAGATGCTGTTCGTGACTGCGGATTTCAGGTATTTCTGGATGAAAGGCGCCATCTTCTCAGAGTCGACCTTGTAATTGGCGGCGGGATATTACTTGATGGCCTGCAGCGACGAACCGCCGCGTTCCTTCAGACTCTTAATCGCGCTGTTCATCATCTCGGAGGTGGCCGGGTGCGTCGGCTTGGCTTTCGAACTCTTAGCTTACTAGGTCGCAGCCGCCGCCGCCAAGGACGATTTCTTTCCAGCAGGACTCGCCGCGATTCCGCTGGCTGGCTGAACCGACGCGGGTGAGGACGCAGCGCCGGCCGCCGTCGCCGCAGTTGCTGGAGCTGCCCCAGTGTCTGCCATGGTAGATGAAGTTTTCGTTGTTGAGACTGAGATTTGCGAGATGCTCCATCGAAGCGGCTATTGGCAATTAAGTGTGTTCCGACAATTCATGGAAAACAAGCGTCACGAGGTGAACGGTATTATTGTTGCCAGACAACATCGAATATTTCAACAAATTTATATATCTGGGTGTGGAAATCAACAAAGATTTACCGAAGACGGAGAAGTAAGACGCCGAGTCTTAGCAGCAAATAAGGCGTACTATGCAATGGCGGAAATATTAAGATCTAATAGTGTGCACCGCAATGACAAGCTTAGTATATACAAGACAATAATTCGCATGCTATCGTAGCGAAACATGGACTATAAACGAAAAAAAAACAAGAACGCAATAGACATATTTGGGCGCAACGTGCTACTTATAATTCTAGAGAATTCTCGGAAGTGGTCGGAAACGTCAGAAGGCCAAGGTACAATAACGAGCTATAGCTGATATACCAAGAACCACTGATTTATAGATTCATCAGACGGCAAAGACTAAGATGGGCATGATACGTGCTCAGGATGGTCGTCTGACGCAAAGAGCACTGAACGCAAAAATGCAACGCAGGCGGCCGGTAGGGTGGCCAAGAAAATAGTGCGAGGAAGAGACCCGGGAAGACGCGTAACAACTACTCGGAGTAAGAGCGTGGAGAAAAACTGCAAAGGACAGGGAAGAATGAAGGACAAAAATACAGGAGGTCAGGGCCCCATTTGGGCTGTAGCACCATATGAAGAAGAAGAAGAATAGGCGAAAAATAAAGCTGATCAAATATGAATCAGTACGCACAGTAGGGTTAATTGTTATTACATTTATAAAAAAGATTTAATAAATATATCTATTAATTGTCAATGTGTTGTACTAGTACAAATTTGACTATGAGGGTAATAGCTTCATGACTGAACTATCTAAACTATCAACTCAACTATCAACTCTCTAAAATTCTCTCTTATGTAAATTTGAAGTCATCCCTTTTAATATCAAGTATCCATTATATAACTTTCTCCTAATGTACCTGTTTCTGAAAAATGTACATTTTATCTAAAATTTTCACAAAATCGAAAACACCAGTGAAGACAGGAGCAAGAACACAGTATACATACGGATCTAGTTTGGAAAGTAAGATAGCAACGCTCAGCCTAGACTTAAAAGAATTTTCATACAATATTTTTAAAACAGAATTAGATATTTTTTTTCAGCCGTTTTTCATGCACTCCTGGACATAGGTCTCTCCTCTTCTCTTCCACGTCTGTCGATCTTGTGCCTTCTGGTACCACCCGCTACCTGCGGCCAATTTTATCATCTAGTCACCTTCTTTGCGGTCGGCCTCTACTTCTAGTTGTTGTTCTTGGACGCCATTGTGTGGTTATTAGTGTCCATTTGTCATCATTCTGCCTTGCAACATGCCCTACCCAACTCTATTTTAACTTGGCTATACGCTCTACTATGTCTCTTGACCCCTTGACCTCCCGGACCTTTGCCATTTTTCATTTTCTTAACAGCATCTCTTATTTCTTGGACGGATATTTCCTGTATATCCTCTGACCCTACGTTTAGTACTTTACATGGTGTTATCGTTTCGTTATCGGATATTTTTGACGAGTATGGGTCGGTGTAGAAACTCTTATTACTTTTAGTATTACTTTTGGTAGTTGCTGTAAGTCTGAGATATTCACTCCGTCTTTGTTGATAAGTTTGGTTATTCTTGTTATTCCCTTTGAGAGTTTCGGAGGTTTTGGCAAAATTAAAACACAGCGCTTGCCCTGCGTGTTGGTGAGTTTGTTGGACAGGCGACCCTCTGGGTGCAGACGCTGGTTGCAGCCGCCCATTCTAGGTCAGACGCTGGTGTAGTGGATTACCTTAGCTTTCTTTCCCACCTTTGACCTTGCCAGCAACGGTGGCCCTACCAGGACCATATGCTCCGGCTGGCATCGCTAGTGAGAGTACTCTTTCACTACGACAAAGTGTTAATCTTTGCGAGGGGAATTAGATATATGCCTGTAGATAGACTGACATACCTGTAGATAGGCAAAATCGTCTAGGGAATAGTAAAATTACGAAATTTGGGCAAAGGTATAAGGATACAATACATTACAGACAGGATTTTCCAGAGAGGTTAGACAAATCTATCCGTAAGTAAACTAGTTGAAATTGAAGCCACAGAGAAATAATATATTTTGATCCGTATTATACCATGCATCCGTGTGATATCAATGCAGCGTCAGGTCCGAAAAATTGACCGTGGAAAACTAAACGTTCAAAATTAATTGCGAGAAAATTTATTGCAGGAAAATGAATGCATGTTTAAGGGGAATAGTTACCAAGTTACCCTTAAAGTTATCAGAAAATCGATTTTGAGTTCTCGATATATTCATATCATTTGCGCATCTTTTAGGCCCAATGGGAATCTAGCATTTAAAAAATTGCCGAAGTTATAATGAAAGCGCATAAAATTTATTTATCCAATATTCGATTAGAAGTATACAAAACTCAGCATACAATAAATGGATGAAGTTCTACAATAAATAGGTGGATAAATACAAAAATAAATTAATTAATCCAAATTTAGGTTACTTCGTACAAAATAAATTACTTCATCCAAAAAAAGGTTAATTCATCCAAATTAAAATGTAATCATCCAATAATTGATTTTTTCTTACAAACTATGATATTTCCTTACAATCATCCATTGAATCGTTCAACATATTCGAAATTCACCCAAAAAAGGTTTTTTATTTTATTTAATAAGTGCAAAATGCAAATTTACGAGTGTATTTAATAATCTTCACACTTTTATTATATCCATAAAAATACTGAAAGGAAAAAACTGTTCACCTTATTGATGAGTGGATTAGCTCGGAAATAAATTGCATTATTCTATCTGCTTATATATAGTATATATAGTGCTTCTTATATATAGTGCATCTATCTTCTTCTTCTTCTTCTTGTTTCCAACAGCCCTACTTTGGACCACGCATGTTCAACTATTGGGCTTTGATCTTTGCCCAGTATCTTTGCCATCTTCTGCCGGTGTAGCTTCTTTCCCTCTTCTGTCCAGGGAGTACCTTTCTTCGGGGTTTTTCCTGAAATCCACGGACTTCCTCCAGTGTTTTTCCTGAAATCCACGGACTTCCTTCAGGATGCATCTCACAGAAGACTGTCTGTTTTGGAGATCTGTTATTCCCGCTTCTTTAATATCCTTCTCGGTTTCTGTCAACCAAGTAGAACGAACCTTCTTGTTTTACCAGAATGTGAACAGACTGTTGGTTAGTCGGTTTGGAGTCAATCTTGGAACGTGGCCATAGAATGTTACCCTTCTTTTCCTTACACAGTCAGAGAGCCTCTAAATATGTTCGTAGAGCTCAGTGTTATGTCGTCTTCGGAATTCCCCATTTTCCTTTACAGGGAATGCCTAGGATCTTCCTGATGATTCTCCTCTTTCTGATTTCCAATTTCTCTACCGGAGCTCTTCGGTTCAAGGAAAGACACTCCATGGCATACAGTGCTTCTGGTCGTAAGACTGATGTGTTTGCGCTCTCTCTTTCGTTACACGCCGCGTTAGTTAGAAATAAAATTTGAAGGAATCAAGTCCTTGTTTGTAAAATTCGTTTATTGTGAAGATATAATTATATTTTGTATAAAAAAAATTGTTTGTAAAGAGCAATCAAATTTTGGAGGGACCAACCTTTTTTGTACAGAAAACCTTTTTTTGGGTGAATTGATTTGATTTTGTACAAATCTATCAATTATTGTACTAAACCATTATTATTTGTAAGATTCCATCGATCATTGGGCGTTTATATTTTATTTTGGACGAAGTAACCTTTTTCGGACGAAGTAATCGTTTTTTGTATGAATAAACCGAATTTTGTATTTTTCCAGATATTATTTGTAAAAAAGCATCTATTTATTGTACGCAAAAAATCCAAGCCTTATATTTTGGACGAAGTAACCTTTTTTTGGATGAAGTAATCTCTTTTTGTATGAATAAACCGAATTTTGTATTTTTGCAACTATTTTTTGTAAAAAAACATCTATTTATTGTACCCAAAAAATCCAAGCCTAATGAAAAAGGTAAGCGCGCGCGAAAGTTGATTTATTTTGTCATATATTTTGCAAAAAAATTGAGACATAACATTTTAAATTAAAACATTTTAAATTAAAAAAAAAAAATCAACAATGACAATTTGAAATTTTAGGAAATTCAACAAATATTCAAGTTTGTAAAAAAGATCACATGTACAAACTGTATTAAGACAGTTTACATTTAATAATAAACATTTTGATAAACATCGGGGAATACCAAATCGATCAAGTAGCGATAACCAGAAAATCCTCACCAGAAATCATGAACGTGAGGGTACGCAAGGGTTACGTGGAGTCCGACCATTATCTTTCACAAATTAAAACCTGCTTCTTACCTAACAGAAGGAAGTGTCTAAAGTCCAAATTCCCACGCGGACAAAGAACACGCGGAGGACTTCGCACAATCACTACAGACCGACACACAAACATGGGACGAACTTATTCAGACAATCCAGCAATCATCAAGGAAACTCGGTCAACCGCCACGAAAACGAAAACACAGATGGTGGACATTGGAATGCAACAGGGCCCTTGAATCCCGTATACTTGCGTAGAAGACTTGGCATAGCAACAAGAAACCAGATAATTGGCAGAATTTCTTAATAATGCAGAGAGAAACATCCAAAACGATCAGACGCATTAAACGGAGATACAATTTCAAAAAATTACAGGAAATCGGCAATGAGTTCAAAAGAAATAACACGCGAAACTTCTACAGAACATTTAGGGAAGAACTGATGAACTACAAGCCACCGAGCCTCTGCTTCCGTCGGCCTGATGGAACCCTTGAAACCAACACAAATGCGAACTGCGAAATTCTGAAACAGTACTTCGAGAAGCTACACAACTGTGAACCCCCTCAAGAAAGACTACAATGCCACATAGCCGCCCCAAACCAGGACTCTGTTCCACCAACACATGAGGGAATACGAAACATCATTTTACACCTAAAACATAACAAAGCACCAGGGGAAGATGGCTTATTCGAAATTAATTGAAATGCTCAAGATCGGAGGTGAACTCTTGATTGACAGACTACAGGCTATCATTGCATTGATACATGGAAGAGCGGCATCATACCAGCGGACTGGAAAAATGCTTTGATCTACCCACCACACAAAAAGGGCGACAAGACTGAACCAAACAATTACCGAGGCATTTCCCTTCTATCAATCGCCTACAAAGTTCTCTCACGTGCCCTCCTCACAAAACTGGAAGAACAGACAGAACATCTGATCGGTGAATATCAGGCAGGTTTCCGATTATGCGCGGAACAAATCTGGAACCTGAAAATGATACTGCAATATCGCCAGCCCAACTGCACAGTTATCACTTTCGTAGATTTCAAGAAAGCCTATGACTCGATTAACTGCATAACTCTGTTTAATATACTTCATGAATACGGTGTGGATAGTAAAACAACCATAATAATCGAACAGACTTTGTCAGGCACAACATCTAAAGTAAAATTCAGGAGTGAAATCTCCAAGCCTTTTCAAATCAATACTGGAGTAAGACAGGGTGATGGATTGTCACCACTCTTCTTCAACCAAACGAAACAACAAAAAGTGCCTCGCTTTTGCTGACGACTTATGACGGCAATAATCACCCGGACTACTGAAGAAGCCAAACACGCCATCGAGGAACTTCATGCAATCTTTATCATGACCGGCCTTCAAATCCCTTACGAGAAAACACAATACATAGAGTCCAAGAGCTCAAATATGACACATCTTGCAAGAAAATATGGTATATATTATACAAGTTAAGCCTTCAAGGTCCTAGGTGAAATAATTGGAAACACTGGTAAGGAAAGAATGGCTAAAGAATAGGCAAAACCTATACAATCACCTGGAATACGTATAACAAGAAAGCACTCTATGCAATTAAGACTTCATCATTAACCATCTACATCAATGATTTTGAGATCAGATACTGTGAAAAATATTTGGACCCAAGGTACAAGATGGTATCTGGATGCGTAAAAGCTCACCAGAACTGTATTCCCTGACAGAACGATTCTCCTCAGTTGTTCGGAAAAGACGTCTGAAATTTTACGAATATAGTACGAATGGATGACTCTCGATTTGAAGAAAATCTTTTACATCATCAATGGATCCCGACAGTTCAAAGTACGCTGGCTGGTAGACACCCAACATGACCATTGGCAACTACGCGAACTAAATACAGGCAGGCGATAAATTCACATAATTTCACATTAAAGAATCCAACAGCTAAGAGTTTGAAACTAAAAAACGCATGGACGCAAGAAGGAAGACAGGCCCAGAGCGAAAGGATGAGTAAGTTTTGGGAAGATAGAAAGAACAAGATGACCAGTGCTAAGTTATGGTTCTACGCGCTCCTTAGAAATATATATATATATATATATATATATATATATATATATATATATATATATATATATATATATATATATATATATATATATATATATATATAATAAATAATAATAATAAACATTTTGATATTTGTATACACAAAACTGTAAATTTTAGAATAACATTTTTAAATTTACAAAAATTAAGACAAGAAACACAAATGGACAGTATGTAATCAAATCAATATTTTGTGACTAAAAATGTTTTCGAAAGACGACATTTTATATAAATGGCAATTTTACAAATATCCAGAATTAGTCAAGTGTGGAAATGTAGGAAATAAAAAGAATTCATTCGGATTTGCACAATTTGTTTATTTTGAGTTTCTGATAATTTTCATTTTATCAGCGATGAAATTTCTTACGATGTACAATAGTACAATCATGAACCTTGCACGGATTAATATAATAATATTAAAATAAATTATAATGATAAAATCTTACTATGGATTAATTCTTACTATGAACAATTTTCTGCGATCACTTTTACGTGATCCGTTCAACGTCAGTAAAAATCTTACAGTATTATTTCCATTCACCCATACAAATTCATCATTAATTCTAGAGAAGTCTGTATTAATTCTGGGGAATAATTACTATAATTTGGTATGGAACAAATCATACAAAACCTATATTGAATAAGTTATGTGCCATAGATATTTATAATAAAAAATGAATACAAATAAACTCAATTAAACATAAAAACACGACAGTAAACAATTACACAAAGGATCAGGAACGGATACTGACAGTTTAGATACGACATTGCAGCGGGTGTATGAGTCCATACGGATGTAATTGAGAAACGAAATTGAGCGTATATAGCTCAATAGACACGGCACGGATATACGTGAATATACCTTAATCCGTAACTGCCACTATGCTGACTTAGGTACGCTCACATTACAGTGAAAAAGTCAATTGACCGGATAGTAGTAGTTATTGAACGAGATAGTTATTGAACGAGACTTGTCTGTCTAGTCTTGTCTGTCTAGTCTTGTCTGTCTAGTCTTGTCTGTCTAGTCTTGTCTGTCTAGTCTTGTCTGTCTAGTCTTGTCTGTCTTGTCTTGTCTGTCTAGTCTTGTCTGTCTAGTCTTGTCTGTCTAGTCTTGTCTGTCTAGTCTTGTCTGTCTAGTCTTGTCTGTCTAGTCTTGTCTGTCTAGTCTTGTCTGTCTAGTCTTGTCTGTCTAGTCTTGTCTGTCTAGTCTTGTCTATCTAGTCTTGTCTGTCTAGTCTTGTCTGTCTAGTCTTGTCTGTCTAGTCTTGTCTGTCTAGTCTTGTCTGTCTAGTCTTGTCTGTCTAGTCTTGTCTGTCTAGTCTTGTCTGTCTAGTCTTGTCTGTCTAGTCTTGTCTGTCTAGTCTTGTCTGTCTAGTCTTGTCTGTCTAGTCTTGTCTGTCTAGTCTTGTCTGTCTAGTCTTGTCTGTCTAGTCTTGTCTGTCTAGTCTTGTCTGTCTAGTCTTGTCTGTCTAGTCTTGTCTGTCTAGTCTTGTCTGTCTAGTCTTGTCTGTCTAGTCTTGTCTGTCTAGTCTTGTCTGTCTAGTCTTGTCTGTCTAGTCTTGTCTGTCTAGTCTTGTCTGTCTAGTCTTGTCTGTCTAGTCTTGTCTGTCTAGTCTTGTCTGTCTAGTCTTGTCTGTCTAGTCTTGTCTGTCTAGTCTTGTCTGTCTAGTCTTGTCTGTCTAGTCTTGTCTGTCTAGTCTTGTCTGTCTAGTCTTGTCTGTCTAGTCTTGTCTGTCTAGTCTTGTCTGTCTAGTCTTGTCTGTCTAGTCTTGTCTGTCTAGTCTTGTCTGTCTAGTCTTGTCTGTCTAGTCTTGTCTGTCTAGTCTTGTCTGTCTAGTCTTGTCTATCTAGTCTTGTCTGTCTAGTCTTGTCTGTCTAGTCTTGTCTGTCTAGTCTTGTCTCTCTAGTCTTGTCTGTCTAGTCTTGTCTGTCTAGTCTTGTCTGTCTAGTCTTGTCTGTCTAGTCTTGTCTGTCTAGTCTTGTCTGTCTAGTCTTGTCTGTCTAGTCTTGTCTGTCTAGTCTTGTCTGTCTAGTCTTGTCTGTCTAGTCTTGTCTGTCTAGTCTTGTCTGTCTAGTCTTGTCTGTCTAGTCTTGTCTGTCTAGTCTTGTCTGTCTAGTCTTGTCTGTCTAGTCTTGTCTGTCTAGTCTTGTCTGTCTAGTCTTGTCTGTCTAGTCTTGTCTGTCTAGTCTTGTCTGTCTAGTCTTGTCTGTCTAGTCTTGTCTGTCTAGTCTTGTCTGTCTAGTCTTGTCTGTCTAGTCTTGTCTGTCTAGTCTTGTCTGTCTAGTCTTGTCTGTCTAGTCTTGTCTGTCTAGTCTTGTCTGTCTAGTCTTGTCTGTCTAGTCTTGTCTGTCTAGTCTTGTCTGTCTAGTCTTGTCTGTCTAGTCTTGTCTGTCTAGTCTTGTCTGTCTAGTCTTGTCTGTCTAGTCTTGTCTGTCTAGTCTTGTCTGTCTAGTCTTGTCTGTCTAGTCTTGTCTGTCTAGTCTTGTCTGTCTAGTCTTGTCTGTCTAGTCTTGTCTGTCTAGTCTTGTCTGTCTAGTCTTGTCTGTCTAGTCTTGTCTGTCTAGTCTTGTCTGTCTAGTCTTGTCTGTCTAGTCTTGTCTGTCTAGTCTTGTCTGTCTAGTCTTGTCTGTCTAGTCTTGTCTGTCTAGTCTTGTCTGTCTAGTCTTGTCTGTCTAGTCTTGTCTGTCTAGTCTTGTCTGTCTAGTCTTGTCTGTCTAGTCTTGTCTGTCTAGTCTTGTCTGTCTAGTCTTGTCTGTCTAGTCTTGTCTGTCTAGTCTTGTCTGTCTAGTCTTGTCTGTCTAGTCTTGTCTGTCTAGTCTTGTCTGTCTAGTCTTGTCTGTCTAGTCTTGTCTGTCTAGTCTTGTCTGTCTAGTCTTGTCTGTCTAGTCTTGTCTGTCTAGTCTTGTCTGTCTAGTCTTGTCTGTCTAGTCTTGTCTGTCTAGTCTTGTCTGTCTAGTCTTGTCTGTCTAGTCTTGTCTGTCTAGTCTTGTCTGTCTAGTCTTGTCTGTCTAGTCTTGTCTGTCTAGTCTTGTCTGTCTAGTCTTGTCTGTCTAGTCTTGTCTGTCTAGTCTTGTCTGTCTAGTCTTGTCTGTCTAGTCTTGTCTGTCTAGTCTTGTCTGTCTAGTCTTGTCTGTCTAGTCTTGTCTGTCTAGTCTTGTCTGTCTAGTCTTGTATGTCTAGTCTTGTCTGGTAGTTTATAATATATTATAATTCCTTGCTGATGTGGACTTTTTTGGCACAAAGTTAAATTTGATTTGGGCATATACAGTTTTTCTTTGCCTCTTGTATTGTAGTTGTGTTTGTCCATATTTTTGTCGATGTTCTGTTTATTTTTATAGATGATTGTACTTCCAATATATATAAGCTGGGTACTGTAAGTATTCCTAGTTGTGAATAAAATGTTTTACAGGACTCATTTTTCTTCAATCCCATTATGTCTTTGACAATCTTTTTTTGTGACCTAAGTACTGTTTGTACACGTGAAGATAATCCCCAGACTGCAATTCCATAGGATAAGATTGACGGTATTTCTGCTTAGTGGAAGTGAAGAAGCAATCGATACTATTTTTCGTAGGCATCTTATTAGAAAAATCTTTTTATTTAAAATTGCACAAATGTGTGCTACGGCGTGATTCTATTAAAGATGTTCCTCTATAATGAGTCCTAAGAATTTTGTGTGTTTTGATCTCGGAAGTGGATAGGTTGCTATATTTGTTGCAATAATAACGTACTCAGACTTTTCTATATTCAGGAAAAGGTTGTTAGCTGCAAACTGTTTATCTATTTTGTTCAAAAGTATCTGAGCACATGTTTCATTGTCAGTGCCCTTAGATTCAGACACATTGAAGCTTGTATCGTCTGTATAGAAGGTGCACTGATAACCATTTATGTATGCTGACAGGTCTGTTATATACATCAAAAATAGTAGTGGGGCCAGGATACTACTTTGAGGACCACCTATGATTGTTCGTACGGCAGAGGAATGTGCTGTGTTGTAATTTACTGCAACAAATTGAGTACGATCTATTAAATATGATTTTAACCATCCACCAGCTTTCCCCTTTATACCATAGCTATATAGCTTATTTAATAGATGGTCATATGGCACATAGTCGAAGGCCTTGGATAGATCGCAGAATATACCAATTGACCTTCTTCCACGGTCTTCCTCTTGCATAATTCTTGTAGTTACTTCTAGTATCGCTGTGTTTGTAGATTTCTCCTTGCAGAAGCCATGTTGTTGTGCGGGGATCAGCTTGTATTTCTCTATAAATGGTGTCAATCGTTTTGACATGCATTTTTTCTAAAATTTTCGAGAATACTGACAGCAGTGCAATTGGTCTATAATTATTCACATTATTTTTATTCCCTCTTTTATAGATTGGGAAAATTTTGGGAGTTTTTAAGACGTAGGGAAATTGTTCCATCTCAAAGGATTTGTTAATGATGTGGGTAATTGGCTTCAGTATGTAGTGTCGAAATTCTTTAATTATAATGCATGGCAGACCATCTGGACCACAAGATGTTTTATTTTGCAATTCTTCCATAGCAGACAAAACTTCCATACATGTGAATTCTTCTATATATATACATATATATATATATATATATATATATATATATATATATTGTATATATATATATATATATATATATATATATATATATATTGTATATATATATATATATATATATATATATAGATATATATATATATATATATATATATATATATCGTGTTTGGGTTACGATCTTTTAAGGTTACTTCTTTACGATCTCGAATTAAATTATTCTTTTCTGTAAGTTCTACATGTCTTGTTGTATCTATTTTATTTGCCTGTTCATTTATTAGTTTCCAGAGAGCTTTTTGCTTGTTTGTGGCTTCATTCATTATCTTTCCGTAGAATTGTTGTTTCGTGTCCTTTAAACGCTTCTGGTAGATTTTCATCATTTGCAGGTATTGTGATCTTAGGATTGGGCATTCTTTTTGTATTATGTAAATATCTTTGACTTTGGCGGATGATATTCTTACTTCGCTTGTAACCCATGTCTTGTTATGTATATTTACTTTGACCATAGGACAACAGGTGTTGAAGTAGTATTGAAGTGTCTTGATGAGAATGACCATTTTCTCATTAATATCTTCGGTACTATATATTTCAAGCCATGATTCCCCAGCCAGCGCCTCTGCGAATAGAAATTTATTTTCCTCAGTGAACCTTCTAACGAGACGGTGTTGTTTTTCTTTAGTTTTCTGGAGAGTGCAACTTAGTGGAATTAATCGGTAGTCGGACATTGGTGCGTCTTCCAGAGACGTACTTAATGGAAAACTTGTTTTTGCAAATAAGTTATCTATTTTAGTATTCGTGATGCCTGTGATTCTTGTGAAGTCGTGTACTCGTTCAACCATTCCAAATGATGTTAGTAGATCCAGTAGGTTTTCCTTTTCTTTCGAGTTTGCTGCAAGATTTATGTTGAAGTCTCCAGCGAGTATTATATCTCTAGTTTTGTGAAATGTATTATTTAGAATACTAACTAGTATCACCATGAATGTTATACACCCAGCAGGTGGTCTGTATACATTGAGTATTTGTATATATTTATTTTTAATTTTCCATATATTACCGCATATTTCGTTGCATTTTTCTATTGAGTTTTTCTCAATTTCCAAGCTATTTATATCCGTGGTATCGTTGTCTAGGGACGAGCGGGCTCATGTGGCTATTCCTCCTCCGGTGGTGCGAAATCTACAGAATTGCGATATTAATATATAATTGCCAATATGGACGAGTGGTAGTAGTAGTTCATTGGTCATCCAAGTTTCGGTGAGACATAGGAAGTATGGGTTTCTGTTTTCAATTGTTACTTCAATTTCAGATATTATATTTTAAGGATTGAATATTCCGATGTAATAATATATTTCTTTCTACTTCATTTTCAATCTTGTCTATATTTTTTATATTTCTGGTTGCGAGATTTCCCGTTTTAGAAAAAACCGCTTGAGATATGCGTTTTCGGCCAAGTTTCCGGTTTCCTTACTTCAGTTAGATCTTCCATTGGCACTGATACTTGGAAAGATGAGTATTCTTTTGGATGCCTAGATATGAGTTGCTTGCATCTTACGATGTTGAATTTCTTGTTTTGAAGGTAGTTTGTGAAGTCACCCTCTGTTAGATTTGGCTCCAGCCGGTAGACATGAATGTGTGCAAATTTAGGTACAAACCTTTAGTTACTTCCCAAGTAGCATCGTTTGGCATAAGGACATTCCTGTCATTATTGGATTCAGGTTGATTATTTATTTCCAATTCATTTCTATTTTCATTTAGCGGGACGGGCGACTTTTCTGCTTTATCGCGCGGAGATAGTGTTTTATCGCTGTCTTGGCGTTGCTTTTTGGGTTCCTCTCGAATATTTTTACTTTCATTCTTTTTTAGATGATTTTACAACTCTGCATTTTCCTCTTTTAAGGGCAGCATATTGATGTATAGTTCCTTTATATGATCACATAATTTATCAATTCGGCTATGGAGAGGATCGATTTCATTTTTAATAATATCTTTGATCAGCTCGGGTAGCGAGAAGTTTTTTCTCCTCCTCCTTCTCCTAGACAGACAAGACTAGACAGACAAACTCCTCCACGTCTTTCTTTTTATCCGACTGGGTATTAGATCTAAGATCTCTAGGCATATTTTGGTATTTTATCTTATTTTTAACAAACAAAACTCTCTGATTTGACTAACAATAAAACTTATTTAAACTGTTCAACGCACGTCCGCCTCGCTCGACTGTCGAGTCTGTCTAGTCTTGTCTAGGCTTGTCTGGTCTTGTCTAGTCTTGTCTAGTCTTGTCTAGTCTTGTCTAGTCTTGTCTAGTCTTGTCTAGTCTTGTCTAGTCTTGTCTAGTCTTGTCTAGTCTTGTCTAGTCTTGTCTAGTCTTGTCTAGTCTTGTCTAGTCTTGTCTAGTCTTGTCTAGTCTTGTCTAGTCTTGTCTAGTCTTGTCTAGTCTTGTCTAGTCTTGTCTAGTCTTGTCTAGTCTTGTCTAGTCTTGTCTAGTCTTGTCTAGTCTTGTCTAGTCTTGTCTAGTCTTGTCTAGTCTTGTCTAGTCTTGTCTAGTCTTGTCTAGTCTTGTCTAGTCTTGTCTAGTCTTGTCTAGTCTTGTCTAGTCTTGTCTAGTCTTGTCTAGTCTTGTCTAGTCTTGTCTAGTCTTGTCTAGATTTGCCCAGTCTTGTCTAGTCCTGTTTAGTCCTGTCTAGTCCTGTCTAGTCCTGTCAAGTACTTCTAGTCCTGTCTAGTCCTGTCTAGTCTTGTCTGTCTGTCTAGTCTTGTCTGTCAAGTCTAGCTTATCTAGCCTTGTATGTCTAGTCTTGTCTGACGGGATGCGGATTCCAACACAAAAACCCTTTTAAAATAATTATCTCTTACCTTTTCATACACACACACAGACGCAAAGGAACTTTTTCCACACACGCAAAATACAATAAACTTATCAATCAATCACCCACAACAGCTTTAACAACTTCATTCAACAAAAAATAAACCTATCGTGCTCATTCCCATTTTCTCACGCACATTTAATTTCCGATTCTTTTGTAACACAAATTCGTTATATACCTACTTTTTTGTCAAACATCCCCGCGTGTGTGTTTACGTTGTCTGTGGTCGCGAATCACGTGCGACTGAATTTATAAAACCGATTGTGTTTTCAATTCAGCCGGTTTGCGTTTGACATGGTAACCTGTCATGGTGCACTCACAGCCCTATATATTACAGCTATCAGCACGCCAGAAGGATCCCATTATTAGGGGAAGGTGGGGTTGGTATTCTTGTGCGTTCCTATCATCCCATTTAACTTATTTATATACGATGCTTTTATATGCATATCTAAGTTTGTATATAAACTGGATGGGAGTCGAGGCGCACAAATAAATCGCACGTATGTGTTTGTGCGAGGCAGTCACCACTGTGTGTGTGTTTGCTTTACGGTTTCGAGCCCCTTTGTAGCTTTTGAAATCCGCCGAAATTGGGATTTAACACGCATGGATACTCGGTTTATAACTCATTATACGTATCGGTTATATTATGAACGATTAAGTTGCTAAACGGCTCGGGGTTTGCTAATTATCTACGTTTTGAGGAAATGTATATTAATAATTTCCGTTTTGATTATTAATTTACATTTAGAGGTTATTACAAAAATTCACCGTAAAAAAATCCGGTTTCTTGTAAAATAATTTTACAATCATTTAAGTTATTTTCTAGGAATTTAAAACGAGAAAAAATAACAGCATGCATGATATGGATAATGTTTGATCATAATTGATAAATAATCCAAAAAATGAGTGGTAATTGTTATAAAATACATTAGATAAGATACGATACGATTTTTTATTTATTATATATTTATTGATTTTTATTTATTGAATTCTATTTTTTAATTTGTTAGACATGGCAGAAGAAGGCTCAATAAGTAATGACTACATGGAAAATGTACTGAATGCAAGCGAACTCTTTGATGATCGTTATAAAGTAATTCCAAAAGGACCGTCTGTGAGTATATCACTTCTAAACTATATTTGGAATGATCATTATATACGGAATAAATATATACGGAATGATGTTACTCTTGAAAGCCCGATCGCATATGTAGTAGCATTTTTTCTTTTTTTCTAATATATAGGTGAAAAAGTATAAGTAGGCTACTGCCTGTTGTAACCTTCTTATACCTCGGCAGATGAAGCTATCCAACATTCTTTCCTGACTTTTTTTAAATGGCAGAAGTAGGCTCAATTAGTAATTACACATCGCAAATTTACTAAATATAAGGGAACTCTTTCATGTGTCGAACTTGCGGCCCGTAAGGAATATTTTTGCGCCCCGGTCAATATATCGGCATACATTGTGAAGTATTTCAGGTATAAAACTTCAAGGTATAAAACTTCACAGACAATTCACTGCTTTCTTAAGTGACTTAGATAGTGCAGGTTTGTCCTACTAAACCGAGGTATGTTGGCTATCTTGCACCAAGAATCTTTTATAAACTAAAAATCAAGACGCAAGCTTGTTTTCCGATCCAATATGGTTGTAATTTATCTTTCATGGTTGTTATAATCAAACACTTGACGAAACACTGATTTAAATTTATCGTTATTTTTGAAATGTAATATCGAATTTAAATAACCCGCGAAACGACCTCTACATCTGATATATTAACTAATGTATCAACTAATGTAAAAATATACTTTCAGTCTGTGCAGAATACTTGTTGTGTGCGTTTCTTTTATCCAGTCGCTAAGTTCAACAGGTTATGGGCCCAGAACCCACGTGTTAAAAGAGATACTGTTTATAAAGTGCACAAGAATGGAAACTATTTACTAAGTATTCCCAAACTGAAGGGAAGAGAAAATTATAGTGATTGGGCTTTTGCGGCAGAAAAATTTCTAGTTTTAGAAGGTTTAGAAAAATGCCTCAGAAGTAAAAGTAATGGCGGAAGACGCTATTACTTCTTTGGCGAAAGCCAAGCTAATACTATGTATAGATTCTTCGTTGTATGTTCACATTAGAGAACTAAAAATAACAAAAGAATTATGGGACCATCTTAATAAATTATTGTATGATTCTGGGTTTACACGAAGAGTAAGTTTACTTCGTACATTAATCTCCATTCGGTTAGAAGATTGTAATTCCATGACGGAATGTGTAAACCAAATGGTGGAGACGGGTCAAAAACTAAAAGGCACTAGATTCAACATCGACGACGAGTGGATAGGGACTCTTCTGTTGGCGGGTTTGCCCGATACATTTTCGCCCGGAGAAGTGAATGCGTTTAGTGCCACTTTCTTGACTGGACATTTTAAAAGATGATTCAGGGGCCAGTTTTCATCTTACCACAAGTGAACGATTTATGAATAATAAATCAATGTAAAAAATGTGTAGTAACTATATGTAATATACATTGATATAACTACAGTGGTAAACAATAATAGACATAGTGTAGTTGTGAAAAATGTACTTTGTGTTCCCGGTCTAGCAACTAATCTTCTGTCAGTGATCTTCTGCCAATTAATTAGTCAAAGAAATTCTATTGACTTCTAAGGGAATTCCTGTAATATTAATTTTAATTTTTTAATTTAATTTTAATTGATTTATTGCTCAACAGTTCGACAACCAATTACAGAGCAAGAAAATATTACAGTTGGGTATTGGAAATTCACAGTTTCAGTATATATAAAAAAGAACAGTAAAAAGAAATCAACACAGACAATGAAGTGATAAAACGAATAAAATAAAAATTTTAAATAATTAATATAAGAGCATAAATAATACTAAGTATAAAACTAAGTATAGTAGCAAACCTAAATATAGTAAAATGTTAACAAAAAGATAAAATGATAAAATGAAATAGTACAATAATAAGAATAACAATAAAACAAATAGATATATAATTTCATAGACAGCTGCAAAAAGCTGCAACACTTAAATTGAATTAAATAATGTTAAGTTAATCAATAAGACGCTTCATAGCCGTCTTTTTAAAGGTTCGAAATTTCCCAAAAATGTCGCATTCAGAGCTTATGGCGTTATAGCGCGCACAAATGTTGTTGAGGGGAGAAACCAGCAAAGAAGGGCCCTTGCCAGCAGAATTATAAAAGGTGGAAGCGTGCCTACTGGCTGCTCTGGGAACGAGAAAATTAATTTCTTTAATAATCGACGGAGAGTCGATGAAAGCATGTGTGACTTTGTATAGGAAAAGGAGGCCAGCCATAGATCTACGAACTTTAAGAGATTGGAAACCAAACTCCGTTAACAAAGATGAGCTGGTGGAGGAGCACCATACTTCTTAAACCACAAGTATTTTAAAAATTTTCTTTGGACTACTTCAATAGCAGCTACATACTTACTAAAAAGAGGGTCCCATAATATAGAACCGTATTCAAGAATAGATCTTACATAGCTGTTATACAGCATAATTATAGCTGAGGTATTATCAATTCCCCGACAGTTTCTGATTATAAAACCAAGGGCTTTAGAGACCTTGGAAACGGAAGCTAGTATATGTTTAGCAAAGGAAAGCCTGGAATCAAATAGTATACCCAGGTCCCTAATCGAGTCGCAGCGATCTAACGGAAAGTTGTGTAAGGTGTAGGTGTACAAGAGCGGATGTATCAGTCGTGAGAAAGTAACACTCTTGCATTTACTAATATTAAGAACCAACCTATTATCATCGCACCACCTCGCCAATAAGTTAAGGTTATCTTATAGAACACAGCAGTTCCCATGATCTTTTATTTGTAAATAAATTTTAACATCGTCAGCAAAGAATAAATGAGGCACAGTGAAGACTTTACTAAGATCATTGATGAACAAGTTGAATAATAAAGGCCCGAGATTTGATCCCTGAGGGACACCAGAGGTGGCAACAAAACTCGAAGAAGAGTATCCTCTGTGAAAGATATACTGCTCACGATCTTCAAGGTATGAAGACAGTAAGTTAATCAAGTTATTTCCCAGACCAAAAGAATTCAACTTACTAACAATGATTGCATGATCAATGGAGTCGAATGCCTTGGCAAAGTCGGTATAGATGCAGTCAACCTGACCTCTATTATCGAGCACTGCAGTGGTAAACTGACTGAAGTTAATTAGGTTAGTCATAGTAGAACGTCCTTTCATGAAGCCGTGCTGGTGTGGCGAAATAAGTTGTCTGATACGGGGAAAGATGGATGAGTATAAAATGGTCTCAAAGATTTTAGAAAAGTTAGAGATAATAGAAATTGGCCGATAGTTCTTAATATCAGAGAGTGCACCCGACTTATGAATGGGACAGATCTTAGTTGTTTTCCAGATTGAAGGAAATGAGCTTTCAGAAAGAATCATGTTAAACAGTTTGGTGAGCGGAGTCACAAAGCAAGGAGCACAATCACGTATCAAGAATGCAGGGATCATGTCAACACCACTGGTCAAACAACCCGTAGTCTGTCTGATAGCCGACAATACATCATCTTCTGTAATCAAACCAAGATTGATCAATGGGAGATTTAAACCATCAGTAATTGAACAGTTGACTCCAAGAGAGGAAGGTTTATACACACCTTTAAAGTATTTAGCAAAGCCATCGACAATTGCTTGAGGGGAGCTAAAGGAGGACTCATCCAAAAACATTTGGGCAGGAATGCGGTTTTGGCGCTTCTTCGTACGAATGAAGGACCAGAAGCATTTAGGATCGGAGGAAATGCTATTGGCAGCAGATTTAATAAAGTCAGAATAGGCAAAGCGTATCTGGACCTTAACTTGAGCTCTGATAGACTTAAACCTGTCCTGCAAGACTTAGTCCTGCAAGTCTTTAGATCTTTTAAAAGTACGAAGTAGAACTTGTTTCCTGCGAATACCTTTGATAATCGAGGGTGTAAACCAATATGGATAAGTAGAATTAGACGAAGATCGAATTGGAACGAACCTATCAAGGGCAGAGTAAAGGAATGAGTAAAACTCAGTTAGACATTCGGTAGATGATTGACAGTTACTGATAAAAGAATAGTCATTACATAACACCTGATAGAGTGAGGGAAAATCAGCCCGCCGGAAATTGTAGGACTTGGAAATACGGTTGATGCTATTCTGACCGTTAGTAATGGACGGTGGCACATAGCGACGACTGTTAAGAATCGAGAACCATACTACAAGGGCGGGGTGATGGACATCCTCAGACACAATTGGACATTGCTCCTTAATAATACTTGCACTCATATCGCTAAAAACTAAATCCAGCATATTATTACTCGCATTCACAATAGTATTTAATTGCATGAGATTACATAGAGATAGAAAATTGTCAATAGAAGAAAATTTTCTGGGTATTGGGTTACTCCTAGATAGATTAAAGTCACCTGTTATGACAATATTATCATAAGTAAATGAAATAAGGAAGATTTCAAGGTGCTCAAAAAATGCCTCAAAAGTCAAAATGGAGGTATCGGGAGGAATATAAATACATGCAAACAGGCATTTAGAAATGCCAAACAAACAGGTGCAGGCAACCATATCAATAGTATGAAATAAGTTAGTAATTACACTAATGTCAACAGGTTTCGAATTAAAACGATTGTTATTGGTAGCGATAAGAACTCCTCCACCTCTAGATAGACCAGTTGTCAAGAAGTTGCGATCACTTCTAAATATCGCAAAAAATGGTGGCATCAACTCACTGTTAAGGACATTAGGGTGCAGCCATGTTTCAGTGAAACAAAAGAAATCGAAATCATGGTCCCACATTGCGGGATAAATTAAATCTAATTTAGTGTTGAGACCGCGAACATTCTGGTAGTAGACACTGAATTTATAATTGTTCAATTTAAAATCATTCAAGAACGATTGGTTGTTCCTAAAAAAGGAAGAGAGTTGTTGCAATTATTGTCAGCTACTTTGTTCACAGGAGAGGACGAGTTCGGACTTACAACAGGATTAGTACGTTCCCGCAAAGATTTTGACCTTGGTAAATACACGAAGTTTCTAATAGTAATGTTAACGGGCCACTTCTAAGGATCTAGGAATTTGGTCACATCAGCCTCATACAATCCAACCTTAAAAGTGCAATACCTGCTACTACTAAGAAGACACTTACAGTAATAGTCTTGAATATTCAGGGAGGATTGAAAGAAACGCAGCAATAGTGATTCAGTGGTCTCGGGAGACAAATTGCTGAGATGAAACCACGAACGTTTCCTGGGTGCTGCCGCCCGAAGAAGATTCGAGGTGCCAGTACCAACCAGTACAGGTTTGGAACTGGAAGAGCTCAAGTGAATCTTGTTGGGCCAAGAGTTCAGAGGGCCAGAACATACGGTATGAGGTACATTAGAGTGCACAGGGCGAGCAACTGGTTCACTCAAGGACGAAGGAGAACTAGGACAGGAGGGAGCTATCAAATTGGAAGTAGGTTGCGAGGATAAATCAGCAGGATAAGCTGCCGAACCACCGTTTAAGGGCAACACAGTGTTGCTGACACCAAGAACCGAACAGCGCTTATCAGTTAACAGTAGCCGTAGCTCCACAATAGTTTCCTTGAGGGATGCCACCTCATCTTTAAGTTTCTTCATTTCCACCATAATATCAGAAAGTTCAAAATTATTTAGAACAGCAGAAGCCGAAGAACCTGACGAAACTGATCCACCGGCACAAAGTTTGTGCTTGTCGCAGATGACCGTATCATCATCAACTGGAGTAAAGTTCCTGTTCTTGGAGCAGCCCCTATGGAAGACTAGTTGACATTCACTGCAACTGACAATAGAAAACGTTGCAGTTTTCTTGCACTTGGCACATTTAGTGGAATGCGAAACACTCTCCCTGGAGCCAACGATACTCATTTTATAAAAGGGCAGACACTACCAACAGGAAACTAAAACAGATCCAATACAAATCTGACCAACACGGACACAGTCTGAAAAATTATAAGTTCAAACAATACTCAATACACCAATATATTTACATAGACCAATTACATCACTAACAACACTCCACACTAAATTAGGTCCACTGGTCACTAAGTTAAAAACGAATTAAAAACAAGTTAAAAAACATTCAGCGCTGAATTAGTCTTTGTTGATTGAAATAAAAACTTGATTGAAATTGAATTGAAAAAACTTATCTTATCTTATCCTCACGGCGAACGCACGTTCAACAAGAAATGGAATACGAATTAAATTAAATTAAAATAATGGGATGAAATAGAATAAAATAAAATAAAATAAATTATGTTCTATTACATTGCAAACTAGTATGCTTCTTTAATTCACTAAAGCAATAACAGAACACCACAACACAACGATGACTGATTATGCTAAAATGCCAATATTTTCAACAGAAATGGTGTTCTCGTTGGAGTGACCGAAACTGACGATTACACAAGAATGGTATTCGTTTATTTTCTGAAATCTAAATGGCAGGTTCTAGAATTTTTCAAGATATTTAAGACAAGTGGAAAACCAACAAGGTAGAAAAATCAAGATTCTACGATCTGATAATAGGACGGAATATTGTAACAAGGATTTCAAAAATTATTTGGAGCAACATGGTATAATACACCAAAGAACTACTCCATACACTCCTAAACCAAATGGCCTGTCCGAGAGGATCAACAGAACTCTGGTAGAAAAGGCAAGATGTCTGCTTTTCGATGCAGATCTTGAAAAGAAGTTTTGGGCGGAAGCTGTGTATACTGCAACATACCTGAGAAATAAATCGATTTGTTCAGGGCTAAAGGACAAAACGCCATTTGAGATGTGGAATAACAAGAAACCTGATGTAAGCCATTTCAGAATTTTTGGAAGCCAAGTGATGGTGCACGTTCCAAAAGTGCAAAGAACTAAATGGGACAAGAAATTCATAAGGATTATTCTTTTAGGCTACAGTGACCACACGAAAGGGTACAGACTGTATGATGCAGAAAAAAAATCAGTAGAGATGTAATAATTATGAAGAACATAACCGATGGTGTGTTAGTTAGAATATTAGATTCAGTGGGAGCCAATACTGCAGACCAACAAAATTCTCCAGAAGAACCAACTGAAGAGACAATTTTGGTAGAAAGTGCAGACGATACAGAATTGATAAGAAGTTCAGCAAGAGCACCCAAACCGAAATTGTTTGAGGACTACATCACATATATGTGCACAATCAATACGGCCTTAGAATGTGACCTTCTCACAGTAACCGAAGCACTGTCAATACCAGACACCGACTCGTGGAGGAATGCGATGAAAGAAGAGGTAGACTCTTTTCATGAAACACATGCCTGGGACCTAGTGGAACCACCAAAGAATGGTTGCGTAGTGGACTGCAAAAGTGTCTTCATAGGGAAAACCGACGTTAGTGGTGAAGTCCGTTATCGTGCGCGTCTAGTGGCCAAATGCTTTACTCAAAATCAAGGCATAGAATACGATGAGACTTTTTCCCCAGTAGTCCGTCATTCTACTCTAAGACTTTTAATTGCACTTTCTGTAGATTTAGGTTTCGATATAAGGCATGTAGATGTTAAAACTGTTTTTTTGAACGGTAAGGTAACAAAGAATTGACCATAATCGCATTGTATGTAGACTATTTCTTAATATTTTCAAATGATTCAAAGGAGACAAAATCGTTGATAGAAGAACTTGGTTCGAACTTTAAAATAAAGGACTTGGGAGAAGCGAAGAGATGTATCGGATTAAGAATCAGGAAAAACAAGGCTAAAGAACCACACTCTTGATCAGGAGGAGTACATTGAACAGTTATCGCAAAAATTTAAGATGCAAAACAATAAATCTGTCAACACACCCCTAGAGAAAAATATATTTTTTACCTATGAAGATAACAACAGATCATTGCCTTATCAGCAGTTAATAGGCAGTCTAATGTACCTGGCAGTACTGACTTGACCTGATATCGCTCACAGCGTAAGTTTTTTGAGCCAATAATTGCTACAATGAATCTCATTATATATAGGTTATAACCCATACTATGAGATACCTCATAGTACTACTGCTTGCGGTATACAAAGGAAATATTGAGCTTGTCGGTTATGTTGATGCTGATTGGGCAAATGACTCAAAAGACAGGAAGGCATATACAGGATTTGTCTTAAAATTATAAACGAAAGCAACCTACAGTAGCTTTATCTAGCACTGAAGCTGAATATATCGCTATGTCCGAAGCCACAAAGGAGGCAATACATTTAAGAAATTTATTAAAAGAATTCCTAGGTTCCTTATGTTGCATAAACATCTTTAATGATAGCAAAAGTGCTCAGAAGCTAACAATGACATCATTTGGTGCGAGAGGCTGTCACAAATAAAAGTGTTAGTATATCGTATTTACCAACAGCAGAAATGACTACAGATATACTGACAAAAAGTTTGAGCATGCTAAAACACAATGAACACATTACGAATTTAGGGTTAAGTAAATATTGTTAAATTATATATAGTGGGATAGTTGAAATATAATATCGAATTTAAATAACTCTCGAAACACCCTCTACATCTGATATATTAACTAGTGTATTAACTAATGAAAAAATATACTTTCAGTCTGTGCAGAATACTTGTAGTGTGTGTTTCTTTTATCCAGTCGCTAAGTTCAACTGTTATGGCATTGGCATTAAAATTATAACTGAAATTTATTTTCGAGCATTAACATTCCATTGTTAAGGAAGAAATAAAATGGTGGCACTGCTACAACATTTTAAAAGCGGTTTTAAATTCTTATGTGATACGAGTAGAGGTCATTAGTCATGTGATGCCAGCAGAGGAGTAAAGTTTGGTTTTTGATTTATTCGCGCAAATTTAAATTTGGCTAAAAGAAACAAAAACTGCTCAAAATAACAATTTTGTATTTGACATAGTCAATTAGTTTATGTACTGTTTTACACTGGTTGAGGAATTTCGTGATGGAATGGGTCTTGAGGACAGCCGTTGCACATTTTTCAGCTAAAGACAAAATTGATTTTATAACCATTTTAGAAGCGAACTCATCTAAAACAGTTAGAGAATCGACATAAGGAAGCAGTATTATTTCGGCGACGAGTTGACCCGAAGCCGTGTTGGCCCGTCATTAGTTGTTCCACGACGAAATAGCCGCGACGACATCGCCCTATTCGCATCCCGAGATATTATCGTTCTGAGGACAAGGAACCCTTCTGGTTTCTGGAAGATTTCTGGAAGGCTTAGGTTGATTAGAGAAAATTAATTGCAACGAATTAAATAGTTTTTCACATCCACACAAATTTCGAATAAAATCATACAGTAATAATTATTTTTAATCTTTTTCAACAATATTACATTTGTTTCTTTTGTTTTTATTGTAATATAGAATTAATATTAGAATTAATAATTATCACTTATTATTGCATCTGCAAAAAGATAGATAATTTTATTAACATTTAGGATTTTCTTGTTCTTTGTCAATTTGCAGAATATTCTCCTAGAAGTCAGTTATCAGAATTATATACGAAATATTTTGTATTAGTATTAGTTAAGATTTTGAGGAAGAGCCTAACCTAAACTTGTTTTGAATTTTTGAATTGGCTGTTGTCAACAGATTCAATATATTTAATCAAGTGTCAAAAATGTTTACAAATAAAAGTGTAAAATTATTTTTTGCAAATTATCTTTAGACTTTGGCTTGAGGCCGAAATTTGTTTAGATTCTGGAATATTAGAATATAGGTTCTCGTTTTTTTATGCTTTTGAGGTTACTGAAGACTGCTTTTTTCAAGATTTATATATTGGTATTTACGAATTAGTTATTTGGATTAATTGGAGAACATATCTTGTTATGAATCAGTAGTTTTAAATATGCTTGAATATTTCGAATAATAATAATAATAAAACATCTTTATTGTTATACTTATAAATACAAAAAAAGATCAACTACAACAATTGGCCATCGACCCGTGGTCTTTCAGTCGGAAATGAACAGATATATTGAGCATAAATTGAAAAAAACTTAATCGAGAAATTGGATGAGAATGAGTCAGTCGTCGTCTAAGGATCCAAGAAGAGTTTTGGAGGGGTATTGTCTGTTAGAATCTTTAGATGGACGTTTAATGCAAAGTTCGTCAAGGATGTGGAACGTCATGGGATTATTTCTAAGCTTTCTCCTAAGTCTGTCATGTATGTCAGCTAGTGGAGAGACCCGGGTTTGTCTATAGAGATGTTCGTTGGAGGGGTTGTGGAGAGGGTTGTTCGGATGTCTGAGTTTGGCGATGAGACGTAATGCGATTCGCTCTGCAACCTCAAGGGTTCTTCTACATTTATTATTGGTGGAGGTAATTACGTGTCCATTATCGGGAATGGGACGACAGATAGATTTTCGACGCGGCCTTTATGGAAATGCCCTGGTTGCCGTACGTAAAGGCTCTAAAGTGTTTGCAGCGTTTAATTATCTGGGACTCGTGTAATTTGGCATCGATATTGAATTTGTGTTTAGAGTCAATAGTTAGTCCGAGATATTTAACTCTGCTAGTGGGTCGTACGTCGGAGGAGCCTATGTGAGAGTTGAACCAAGTGAGAGTCTTGTTGGTAAGATTTTGGAGTAGATCGAAGGAATTTGAGGGAGTTGCTATGGGAGATCAGTGCAGTGTCGTCAGCGTATTGTAGTATGTAGGAAGAAAAGTCAATGTGAGATTTGACTAGTTGATTGTAGTTGTAAATATCGTGACAGTATATATTGCATAGGAGTGGGGAAAGTGGAGAGCCTTGAGGGAGACCTTGCAGAGGTGAAAATGTGGAGAAGAGATGTAGTAGATTTTCACTTTTGAGGATCTGTTAAAAAGGAAACTTTTAATTATGTGGATTAGCTGAGGAGGGACCTTGATTAGCAAAATTTTGAATAAAAAGGCCGGCATGCCAAACGCTGTCAAATGCTTTGTTACTGTCCAAGAAGAGGGCTGCGGATTTCTTGTTTTTGGAGGTGTGACGATTGGATATTGTTGGTTAGGATGAACAGGATAGTTGGTTGAGGATGGATAGTGAAATGGAGGGCTTGAAACCGAATTGATATTTGAGGATGTGGTCTGCAACGGAATTCCATAATCGGGTTTTAAGGATATGTTTGAGGATTTTGCCAAGAACAGGGAGGAGAGAGATCAAACGGTAACTGCTGGGATTGGATTTGTCTTGACCAGGTTTAGGGATTGTAACTATTGTGTTTATTTTCCAGCAGCTTGGAAAGGAACATTTCAAGAAGCAGAAATTGAAAGTCTTCGGAGTGGAGTGGATGTCTTCGGAGAGGAGTCTGATGAGGTGTTTGGTTACTAAATCGGGCCCAGGGGAGAAATTTTTACCGTGGAAGAGGGCAGAAAGAAATTCTTCCAGGGATACTTCTTATATATAGGAGGGGGTTGTCTTAAAGAAGTCGGTAAACCAGTTATTTATTCTGTCAAAGTTATGTTTATCAAAGTCAGGAGAGTCAGAAGGTGAAAATATTTTTTTATAGTGTTCTCCAAAAGGTAGAGCCTTGTCTGAGTCGCTGGAGTATGTTAGATTGTTAAATGACAGGTCTGGAATATGAGAGGTCGATTTATATTTCGATAGCTTTTTAATCTTGGTCCAGTAGGTTTTGCCCTGGTCTTTTTCTATTTCCTGGCAAACAGTGAGCCAGCCATCTATGGGGGCGAAACTGTCCAATGAGTTGATGGATGTCCTTGTTTATTCTGTTTATTTCGGTTTTGATGTCGGGATTTTCTGTCTGTCTGTAGTCTCTGTCTAATTGTCTGTTAAAAGTTTGATGAGTTTTAGGATGAAGGGGGGAAGTTGTTGGCGATAGAATTTGGATGACAATGGAGGTGAGTGTTTTATTATTGAGTCCGTCATAGTTTTTTGAAATTCGGTAATGATGTCAAAGTTAAGGTCGTCGGAATTTATAAAGGAAATATAGTTGGATATCAAGGTTAACCTTGGGAATAAGGGTTTTCTTTAGGTTGGGTACAGAGACAGGTATTTGAGGTAGTGGGGCATAGTCAAGGAGTATTGGAAAGGATATAGCTAGGTGGTCGGATCTCAGGTCAGGAGCTAGGATGATATCTACGATATTGTTGGTAAGGTTATTGGTATGGAGAATCAGGTCAGGAGTCGAGTCTTTGTTTAAAGGCATGAGGAAAGTAGGATTGGTTTGCCTGCGGATAAAATTTGAGTTATCAAGGAAAGAATTGAGGATGCGGATTTTTGATTTGTTGCAATTGAAGTCCCCGATGATGAGCGAATATTCATACAATGCTGCCATTGTATGAATATTCGCTATATAGACTAGGAAAATATGCAATTTGTTATTATGAACGGGAATGGTGAAGTGCATGTAGTCGTTGAGTGGGTTATTTAAGGAAGGAGGATTGGCTTAGCCGGGATGGAATTTAGGGTTGATATGTGCTAATGCATCGCTCCTGGTCCTATTTGTCAGTAAATGTCCATGTTTTTGTATTGCATTCCAGTTTTTGTATGTAGTATTAGTGTTTTGTCTCGTCTTAGTCTCAATAAAGAGGTGACAATCTGTATTATTCATTTCCGCCAAGTTTTCAACCAACGAACGTTTGTTGACATAACTATTGATGTTTGCGTAGACAAATCGCATTTTATACATCGACATTGATAATGGATTGTGAGAGATCTTCAGTGGGCAGTGTTACAGTTTCGGAAGAAGGGCGGGAAAGGTCAATCATAAGGACAACATGCGGTTACCAGAAAAGAAGGCATGGGTATCGATTAGGAAGTCAGAGCAGAAACGAAGGTTAAGTTTTTTGAGTAGTTCAGCGCGATTATTTTTAATGGGGTCGTTTACTGTGGTCAAGTAAGTATGGATGATGTGTTTGTGTGTAGTCATGGGTGAGTGTATGCGTGAGTTATGAGTGATTTCAGGGGGGGGTCTGCAGATTTTTTGTTTGAGCTTGTGACATTAGGAATTCCCTCGATGGGCGCAGTTGGTCAGTTCGGACACTTATGTGACCAGACTTCGTGGTCGGTCCGACCACACGAGGTGCATTTAACAGGGAGTTTGGTTGTGCATTTATTTGTGTCATGTGGAAAACCACATTTCCGACATTTGACGGGCGTATTGCAATGTTCGGTAGCGTGTTCGAACGACTGGCATTTGTTGCAAGGTCAGGGGATGGGCGGCGGTGGTGTGCTTGGGGAAATCGGATAAAGCCGTTTCATAAAAAACAGGCCGCCAGAAGAAATCATGGCCTTGGACGTATTTATATCAGAGGTTATAATTCTTCTGAGCCTGGTGGGATTGTTTGTTGCCTTAGATATGATACGCTTGCAGTATCGAAAGTTGTATTTCAAATCCCTCAGGTGGATGGCTTATGATTCATCACTGATCTCGTATTCAACGTGCACAATAACTGCAGAGTATGACTAGTTTCTGGTAGAGGACGAGGATCCAGTTGGGGTTCGGGGAAGGAGTTTGTAAGAAGCTAGAGATTTGTTTGAGGAGAGAGTTAGAAGAGCGGTGTTTACCTATAAATCGGTTTTTAGGAGATAGCCCGAAGAAGGTTTTGATTCAAAGGTCTTGATTTTTGGGACGAACTGTCTGCCAGATTGTAGAAAGTTGGATGCGTGTGGTAGACGGATTTGAAGGGAAGTTGTATTGTTTGAATGGTTTACGAGTATTTAGTGAGGTAGAAGTTGAAGGTGAGAATTGAGGCGCTGGATTACCAGAAACGTGTGGTGTTGAAGTGGAGTATTGTTTGGCTGTGATGGCTGAGGTAGAAATCAGTTGTTGCGGCTTTTTGGTAGATGCTGGTTGAGTGAGGTTTTTGTTGCTGAGAGGTACGACTTTTTTGGCTGTCCTCTCTTTCTGTTATTCGTCCATTCTTCGTCCCCATCGGACACAATTGAGATCTCGTCCGTGAGCATTTATGCCAACGGAGAGTGGGTATAAATATTGTTGAAATATAAATACAAAAGTATTTGTAGCACGCACAGTTTAAGAAAAAAAACGTAAGTATAGCACTTTATCGAAAGAGATAACGGACAGGTTTTAGATACGTCTGTACGCGTTAAAGTCTCGACAAGGACTGATTTTGAATAATTTATTACAATAAATAAATAGAATAGTTTTCTTTATATTTTTTATTTATTTTACAATAGTTACAATTACAATCGTTTTTTATTACAATAGTTTCGAATAATTTCTAACAATAATTTCGAATAATTGATTCCAACATATTGGATTTTATTAGGTTTTTTAAATCTCTGGTTTTTCTTTTATTTTACTTTAATATATTTCTACCTTATTGTATATTCACCCAAACATTCTCTTCTGGCATCATATAACTCTGCTTTGTTCCCCCATTTCTCAATAATCCCTGACGTACATCATAATCCCCTATTTTTGAGGTTTGCTACATCCTTAGTATACCAGTTACTTCTTTTATATTTCCGCATTTCCCCTTACAATTTCTACATTTCACAAGAAGAGAAAATGTTTTGCATATAACAATTTCCATAATATATATTATTGTATTTAATTTAATATTTTCGGAAAATAAATTTACTTATACTTTATTATTTGAAATGGTTGTTCAATTATAATTTAATAATTGAAATTTGACTGTTGCTGCAATGATCAATGTAGGTATGCAATAGTCTTCTATTTTTTGATAAAATGCGTACTAAGTGTCACACCGTGTGAATACCTACATACTCACATAATTATATTGTAGGAGTATTTTAGCTATGTATGTACGTTTATATATATATATATATATATACACTCTGCCATCTATGTATCTACCGTTAAAAATTTGTATCGAGTAAATTGCCATCGGAGACCTCACTAGAGGTCTTTATTTTTTGTGATATTTTCATTTTTAGAGGTTAGTTAGATCGTGATTTACTGGTAAACAATAGATCTATCAATCAATATCAAACAATAGCAATAAGAGCTAAGATAACAATAATAAAAAAATAGTTATGGAGAAAAAAAAATGTTCAATTGGATTATTTAGAAATGAAAAATGCTCCAATCGAAAATTAATAGATTGTAAAATCTTATCAAAATCGTATTTCATTGAATACTAGAAGCGGTATAATTGTTCGTTTCATTTGCAGCGAACATGACAAGTTGAATCGTATCAATTACAGTTTGAAGCAACTAGTTTGTGCTGATCCATTTAAAATTCATGCTGTTAAAGTACGTAAATCTTTAAGACCAGTTACTTTTGAATTGTTTGAACAGTGTAAGGTTAGTGTACCTTCTATTATACCAGGAAGTAAACTGTGTATTTCGTTACAACTTCAACATCTGACATCTGCAGCTCAACCAGCGAAACTTTTACTCCCACTGAAATTAATCTTGATCGCCTCAATACTGTCGCCAAAACATTCGATCTTTCTCCGATTAAAAAGAAAAAGATAGATCGATCAAAAACTTACGTTCAAAGGAAATATCATGACATAAAATCTAAATTGCAATTATGCTTTGAAAATGTAATGGAAGATACTTTTATTACGATTCAAAATAAAGGTTTGATCATTGATGATAAACCAGAATTAACCGGAAAAGAAATAGTAATGCAGTTGAAAGAAAAGTTTGATAATAACAGCAAAGGGAGTGAAAAATTACAAATTTTATCTGTCTTACCGTCAAATTGGTCGGCAGAAAAAATTGTTAACGTTTTTGGAGCATCAACTTACATGGTAAAAAAGGTAAAACAAAAAGTAACAGAAGACGGCATTTTATTTACTCCTGTCAAAAACAAAGGTCACTTTTAAAAAGTACTCAAGACAAAATTCAAGAATTTTATAGAAATCAAGATGTCAGCAGAGAATCACCGGGTAAAAAATAGTATAAATCTGTTCATGAAAATGATCAACGAGTACAGAAACAAAAAACGGCTAATATTAGCTAACTTGAACGAAATTTATTATTCGTTCAAGCAAAAATACCCATTCGAAAAAGTCAGTTTTTCAAAATTTGCAAGTCTTAGGCCACCTGAGTGTGTTCTTGCTGGTGCATCTGATACTCATGTGGTATGTGTTTGTCTCATTCATGAAAATTTCAAACTTACATTTAATGGTGCAAAACTCGAAAAACTGAAACTTATAGACGAAAGTCAGCCATTTTCGTCATGTCGGGATTGTTTAAAAATTGTTATTTGTCAACAACCAACGAATGACTGCTACTTTGGAACATGCAGTAATTGTCCCGGCTCGACAAAATTGCGAAGTAAAATCGAAAGTCTTTTCATTGATAATTTTGTTGATGAAGTAATGTATAAACAATGGACTCAAGTGGATCGATGTTCTTTGGAGTCGGTTATAAAATCAACTGATGACTTTGTTGATCGCTTGGTAGAATCGATTCCAAAATTACTTCAGCATGACTTCATTGCTCAAAAACAAGCTAAATATTTTCAAATTACAAAAAAAACCTGGAAGTTGGACAAGTACTTGTTGTTGCTGACTTTTCTGAAAATTACTCGTTTTTACTTCAAAACAGTGTCCAAGGAGTTTATTGGAATAATAAACAAGCAACAATCCATCCACTCGCTTGCTATTATAGATCTATTACTGAGAATGGCGATAATACAATAGTACCTTTAAGTTTGGTAATAATTTCAGATTGCTTGACGCACAACACAACTGCAGTTTACAGTTTCCAAGAAGTTTTAACTTTATTTCTAAAAAATAAAGTTCCAAACATTTCTAAAATAATCAATTTTTCGGATGGCGCAGTAGCTCAATATAAAAATCGCTATAATTTGGTCAACTTGCTATATCATAAAGAAGATTTTCAAATCAAAGCTGAATGGCATTTTTTTGCAACTTCGCATGGAAAAGGTCCAAGCGATGGTTTGGGTGGAACAATAAAGCGATTGGCTAGTCGAGCTAATCTTCAATTAAAAACTGAAGAGCAAATTCAAACACCCAATGAGCTTTGCAAATGGGCCAGAAAAATGTCCAAGGAATCATTTTCGACTTCGTCTCGGATGAGCAGATTCAGTGCACTCAAAAGAAACTCTACAGCAGATTTAAAAATGCTGTGCCAATACAAGGAATACGTAGTTGTCATGCCGCCGTTCCTATTTCGAATGAACTAATAAAAATGAAAACCTTATGATCGTCTGAGGAAGGAAAAGATTTTCTATTAAAAAAAGAAGGACATTTACGATTTCATCGAAGAACCAGCAATTAAAACCAGGTAAAAAGACGGAATATTGTGTATTAGTAATGTATTGATATCAAATTTTGACTTAAAGATTAATAAAACCCTAACTTTTTTCAGATTAAGAAAACGAACTGAGGCACTAACATCAAAAAAGGATTGAAAAAAAAAGACTTACGTAATTAAATGTTTTTACGCATTAATTGCTTTATATATAAATTAAAACATACATATTAATTTTCTTTTCTCATTCATTGCAATTTTTACTGCTTAAAATTACAAAATTATTTGATTGCTTAGATTAACTTAGCATAAAGGTAGAAATAAAACTAATTTATATTATTTGCCAAAATTAAAAAATTTAAAATTAAAAAAAAAAACATTTTGAAAATTTCAGAATCTTTAAAGACCAGTGATCAGTGATCATCGTGAAGTTTGACGATTGTAAAAACTCAAAATTCTATAAATTTGGCATTTTTCAAATTTTTCTTCGAAATATTTTTTTTTTCATAGCCTATCCTCTTCAAAACGAACCCTGGTCTTTTTTTGTAGCTAGAATAGGTTTTGAGATATTCAAAAAATAAAATTGAACAATTTAGAAAATAGTGGAATTTTGAATTTTTAATAACTTTTGAAAAAAAATATTTTTTTCCTTTTGTAGAACTTCGTTTTTTGCTAAAAAAAACCACCAATTCCCACCAATTTTCATCCAAATTGAAAGGGGTCGATTCCAACTATTGATCGATTTGACGTGGAATTACGCATATATATTTTATTATCTCTCTCTTCATTTCCACATCTGAATCTTGCCATTGTCACTCTTTCTTTTCTACTTTCTCTTCCTAGGTACTTTGGCAGTTTTTCCGTTATTATTTTTTCATATTTGCCATTGTACCTAGACTCCCAAATTCTTGCTCTCCTTTCTTGCCTTTGCACATCTCTATCTCTCTGGACCAATTCCTCTGTCATTACTCTACCCCTCTCTCTCATTCTTTCTATCTCCACTCCTGCATACCCGTTTCTTTCTAGATATGCTTCCCTCTCTTTCCACACCCCCTTTCCTATTTCTTTCCTTTTTTCTTTGAGGCACTCTTGCAGAATTCTGCACTCTCCTCTCTCTATCACTCTCTCCTCAAAACTTATTGCTCTCTTTCCTGCTTCTATTCTTATTCCATCTCTCTTTGTTTCCTCCATCACTATATACCCCGAGGTCTCTCTATCTAGTCCTAGCACCCATTTCAAATATTTTTCTTGCACCCTTTCCAGCCCTTCTTGCTCTCTCCATCCCCATATTTCCGCTCCATACATCATCACACTTTTCACCAGGCTATCAAACATCATCGCTCTCCTTCTATAGTCGTGTCCAAATTTTCTCTCTCCTATTCCCCATACCGCTCCTAGTATTTTATTGGCTTTCTTTACTAACTCACTCATGTGTGCTGTTTCAGTATTTCTCTCATTAAACACGTACCCTACGTATTTAAATACTTTTACTTGTTCAATTTTCTACTTCTCCCATCTCCACTCAATTACTCTTCTCCTGCCGCCCCCTTTTCTAAACACCATCATCTTGGACTTCTCCCCATTCACTGTCAGATTTTTACTCCTCATATATTTCTCCATGTTTCTTATCATTTCTTTCATCCCTTTCTCGTCTCTCGCTAGCACCACCAAATCATCCGCGAAGGCTAGGGACCACACTTTTTCTTTGCCCACCACAACTCCACCCGTCTGCGCCTTGCTGAACATCTCCTCTATGTCTCCAATAAATCCTGCAAACAGGCTGGGGCTTAGTGGGCAGCCTTGTCTCACTCCCTTATGCGTATTAAAACTTTCGCTCACCCTTTCACCAACTCTCACTCTACTTATTGTTTCTTCATAAATCTCTTCTAATTTTGATATCAGATGCTCCTTTGTCCTTTTCTTTCTCAAGTTTCACTTCTTTGAAAAAAATTGCAAAATTTTCAAACAGGTTTAGATTATCACATCACATCATAATTCAGAAATCGCAAGAAAAAGATACTTTTAAGTTAATCAATCAAACTGCACAATCTTTAGGAAACAGCATAGATAAAATTGAATATATGTTAGAAAAAAATGACTATTGCAAGTTGATTCTAATTACGGAACATTGGAAAAGCTTCGATCAGCTACAAATCCTAAATATTAAATACTTCCGATTAGCCTCATCGTTCTGCAGACACACTGAAGATCATGGAGGCATTGCAATGTTTCGTAGAAATGATTTAACTTCGTCCTCAAGAAATGATATCAGTGAATTATCAGAAGTATCATCATTTGAAATAGCTGCTATTCAAACTTCGATTAATAGTAGAAAATTTAATATTGTAGCTATTTATGCTAGTTTTCTACATTTTATTAGTTAGTTACATTAACTCCTAATTAGGTTAAATGTTAACAACAGCCATTTCATTGTTGCAGGAGACTTCAATATTGATTTCTTGAAATCTAATAAAAAAAACACGACAATTGAAATCATTGCTTAAATCATTTAATGCAGTTATTACTGAAAAGGATCTTTTTCTCGTTAACTCAGTCGACAATCTGCTTGCATTGACAATATAATTGTAAAAACAGACTTAGAATACGTCACACAAACAACGGAATATCACATATCTGATCATAAGTCTCCAATAAAAAGCTTATTTCTGACACAAGATTACAAGAACAAGGAATAACTCTGAGCTCTACGAACATATTGAGATGTTCTATGACTGTGCAAAGAAAACTAGGGTAGCTTTCTATGGCCACGTTGCAAGATTGCCTCCAAACCGACTAACCAATCGTCTGTTCTCCTTCTGGTAAAACAAAAAATTTCGTACCACTTGGTTGACAGAAACCGAGAAGGATATTAAAGAACTGGGAATAACAAATCTCCAAAACAGACAGTCTGTGAGACGCACTCTGAAGGAAGTCCATGGATTTCAGGAAAAAAACAGTCAACGTGTAAGAAGGAGAGGTTCGAATAGAAGGGAATGGAGGTAGAAGGCATAAGGAAGTTGAGCATTTTAAGTCATTTTAGATATTTAGGGTTTGTATTTGGGAGTGGTTGTGGTAATAAAGAGCATATAGAGTACGCGGCTAAGAAAGCATCCAAATGGGTGACGGGAGAGAGGTTCTGGAAAGTATGGGGAGAATAGTTCTGGAAAGTATGGGGATAATACCGGGCGAAAGAGATGATATGGAAGGCTTGTTGGCGGAATATATTGATGTATGGAGCAGAAGTAGCCTAGGAAGTGGAGGAAGAAGAAGGCGTGGAAAAGGTGCAGCTACAATTCTTTAAAAGGGTCCTGCAATTAGACAAATCAACTCCTTCTTGTATAGTACTGGGGGAGCTAAACGCTTTTAAATCAGGGATTGAAGCAATCCGACGAATAGCAAGGTATGAATGTAAAGTGAGTGGAATGGCAGAGGAAAGAATTGTAAAAGAAGTATTCAGGGTAGTAAGTTTGAAAGGAATGAATAGGAGGGGGAAGACAAATTGGGAAAAGAATAGAAGGAAACTGTATGAAGGAGGTGGTATGTCGATCATGGGAGTGCAAAGGAAAGGCGTTAAGACGAAAGGCGTGCTAGTTGGCGAATGGCTAAGGGTAAGGTTGAGGGAAGTTGAACTGCAAGAACGTCAAAGGAAAATAATGGAAAGTAGATATAGTAAGGACTATGGGGAAATACAAATATTTGAAGAACTTCCTAAATACATAAAATTAACTATGGGCCTGAATGCCCAATTATTAATTGCCAGGTTTAGATACAGCTGTGAAAAAAGAGGTCGATAGTATTGGTGGTTAAATATGTAGGCTAGGGAAGTACGTGTGGGTGGGCCTCGCGTCATTGGCTAGGAATGTGCAAAAAAGAGAGTGGTCCGAATGATGAGAGAATGTTAGGGATGGTTGAAAAGTTAAAAAGTTTATGGTTGAAAACCAAGTAGGTTGAAAATTAAGTAGAAAATGGACAATCAAAGGAAGCATTATCGGCATATTTTATTGTTTTACTTCCGAAAGGGCAAAAATGCGGTGCAAGCTCGGAAGACATTATGTGAAGTTTATAGTGAGGACTGCCTTACTGAACGCCAGTGTCAGCGTTTGTTTGCTCGTTTTCGAAAATTTTAATGTGACGCATTGGTCGTCCAACCACTACTGGTGACGACATAATAAAGGTGTTAATCGAAACTAACCGGCATATGATAACTCGAGAGATAGCAGAGAAGCTCGACATATCGAATTGAATCCAAAGATTCTTTTTCTTCTTTACATGCCATGTCTTTCGAAGACGTCGGCGATCATCGTAATTATTTTTATTTTATCAGCAGCGGCACGAAACTGGCTAGTAGAGCTGACACCATACCACTCTCTCAGGTTTTTCAGCCAGGACGTACATCTTCTTCCTGGACCTCTTCTACCTTGGATTTTGCCTTGCATAATATTCTGCAAGATACGGAACTTTTCCCCTCTCATAACGTGTCCAATCCAAAGATTATGACATCAAAAGCCAATATTCACCAAAAGAAGATTATGCTTTCTGTGTGGTGGGATTACAAGGATCTACATATAGTCATAGTACATCTAGTCTACTTTGAGCTGCTTCCAAGAAACCAAACTATTTTTTCGAATGTCTACTATCGTAATTGAACGAAGAAATCAAGAAAAACGCTCTGAACTGGCCAATCGCAAAGGCGTGATGTTCCATCTTGATAACGTCAGACCCCATACCTCATTCATAACCCGTCAACAATTAACAGAGCTCAATTGGAAACTGATGCCACATCCATCCTATAGCCCTGACTTAGCACCATCATATTACCATTTGTTTCGCTCCCTTCAAAACCATTTGAATAGTAAAAAGGAAAACTCTGTAGATAATCTGTCCAAATTTAAAGAGTGGTTAAAGTTAGAATCGTGGATGAAAATCTATTCAGTCGAAATAAGCGAAGTTAACAAACAATGGGTTCTGTTCCTGTATCTGTTCCTTAGTGCCTTTAACACCTGCTTTCCGAAAATCACGCGAAATTTGAAATATAAATCAAACTATATATACAAAGATCCAAGTATACTCCTAATGAAAAATCATATGGAAATCCTACAGATATTAGCACCTTATCACAAAAAAGTAAAAAGTGCTACAACAAAGTATGGAGAAACTACGATCTACTTCTCAAAAGGACCAAAAGAACTCATTTGGAAAATTAAATAAAGAAATCGCAAAATAAAATAAGAGCAACCTGGAAGGTTGTGAAACAAATCATTAATTTAAAAACAAAACAAAAGATGAGACCGCTAATCATTTTAATGAATTTTACTCCAAAATTTCTGATTTACTATGGAAAGCAATCTCGAATATCAATTATAGAGATAGCATTAGAATAAACAATTATTCTTTTTATATTGAACCCGTATCCGCTGAAGAAATAGTCAACTTAATATTTGATTCTAAAAACAAAAAAGTTACGGAGGCGATGAAATATCTTTAAATTTGATCTTGGAGGTATTTCCAGAAATTTGGAATCTTCCCGAATGCATTAAAACATTCCGTAATTTCACCAGTCTTTAAGAAAGGAGACAGAAAATCAATAGAAAATTATCGGCCTATAAGTATAATCTCTTCCTTCGCTAAAATTTTTGAGAAAATCATAGCAACTAAAACTCTGTCATTCTTTAATAAATACAATATTCTTTGCGATATGCAACATGGATTCAGAATAGGAAGCAGCATAGAAACAGCTTGTTTCTGTTTCTTAAAAAACGTTCTAAAGGGCTTGTACACACAGGAAATCCCGTGTGGAATTTTTATTGATCTCTCCAAGGCATATGACACCGTGGATTATAATATACTCCTTAAAGAACTTGAGAAATATGGTGTAAGAGCAATTGCTCTCGAATTATTTAGGAATTACCTAACGGACAGGACTTAGCAGACATATATAGCAGAGATATATAGCAGTACAGAAGGCTCTGCCAAATCTACACCATTAACTATAAAAGTGGTATATAAGGTATACCACAAAGTAGTATGTTAGGACCGCTTCTATTTACAATTTATCGAAATGATCTCTCAATGGCATTAAATTATTCTACGGATTTAATAAATTTTGCTGATGATAAAACATTGTTGGTAGTTGGTAAAACGATGGAAGATGTCATTAACAATGCAAATACAGCTTTTAAATTAGCTAAGATATGGTTCCATATGAATAAACTAAGAATCAACGAGAAAAAGACAAACATTATGATATTCAGAACCAAAAGATCAACTAAAAATCCGAACCAAGTGACCGTAGGTGATGATAGCTTAAATGTTAGTAGAAGCTTAACACTCCTAGGAATAGAGTTAGATATGTACTTATGTTGGGACACGCATGTACAAAATCTGTAGTCAAAACTAAATGAAGGTACATATGCTCTACGTGTCTTACAAAAACATGTCAGCACAGAAGTACTCAAAATGGTCTACTATTCCAACTTTTACTTACACCTGCGGTTTGGAATTATTTTATGGGGACATGGGAAAAATACCTCCGAAATTGGGTCGAAGAAAGAGAAGAGAAGGGAAAGAAGTGAAACTTGTGCCAAAACCTTGTTTCTCTTACCAAAATCTCTTCATCCTTTGACTGTGCTCCTGTTTCCCTTGTTCTGTCCACAATGTTCCTATCTTCCTTTCGCTTACTAAAAATTTGGTATTCTTAATTTTGCTTCTGAATTTTTCCCTGTCTTCTATCATTTGCTGATTGATCCCCTTTAAGTCATCTTCTATTTCATGAAACCAATTTGTTTTCCTACTTGAACTGTTTACTACATCAAAGATTTTTTTTGTATATATATATATATATATATATATATATATATATATATAAAAGAAGCTGAAAGAAATATGTCAAATAAAAACCAAAAAAAAATTCTTCTAAATAGTCTTATTGAACATTATGATTCATAAAATTCTTCGATTGTGTAAGGTTCAATTTCATTAACATGAAAATTTGTTGTTTGTATGCCTTGATAGTCTTGAAAATCTTGAGGTGCTGGGGCAGTTTATTGTATAACTTCATACAGTTGTAGAAGGAGCCTTTTTCTATTAATAATAAATTGTGGATGGGACGTAGTCTGCATTCGTTCTTCTGGTATGCGTATTTGGGTTCTCGAAATCTCCAAAAAAGTTCTCATGTTTAACAATGAACACGACTGCTTCATAAATGTAGACTCCTGCTAGGGTCAAGATATTAGCTTTTTTAAAAGACCCTTTTTTACAATCTGAAAACTTCGGAGGTATTTTTCCCATGTCCCCATAAAATAATTCCAAACCGCAGGTGTAAGTAAAAGTTGGAATAGTGCTGACATGTTTTTGTAAGACACGTAGAGCATATGTACCTTCATTTAGTTTTGACTACAGATTTTGTACATGCGTGTCCCAACATAAGTACATATCTAACTCTATTCCTAGGAGTGTTAAGCTTCTTCTAACATTTAAGCTATCATCACCTAGGGTCACTTGGTTCGGATTTTTAGTTGATCTTTTGGTTCTGAATATCAAAGTTTGTCTTTTTCTCGTTGATTCTCAGTTGATTCATATGGAACCATATCTTAGCTAATTTAAAAGCTGTATTTGCATTGTTAATGACATCTTCCATCCTTTTACCAACTACCAACAATGTTTTATCATCAGAAAAATTTATTAAATCCGTAGAATAATTTAATGCCATTGAGAGATCATTTCGATAAATTGTAAATAGAAGCGGTCCTAATATACTACTTTGTGGTATACCTTATATACCACTTTTATAGTTAATGGTGTAGATTTGGCAGAGCCTTCTGTACTGCTATATATTTTAGTCTGCTAAGTCCTGTCCGTTAGGTAATTCCTAAATAATTCGAGAGCAATTCCTCTTACACCATATTTCTCAAGTTCTTTAACCAGTATATTATGATCCACGGTGTCATATGCCTTGGAGAGATCAATAAAAATTCCACACGGGATTTCCTGTGTGTGCAAGCCCTTTAGAACGTTTTTTAAGAAACAGAAACAAGCTGTTTCTATGCTGCTTCCTATTCTGAATCCATGTTGCATATCGCAAAGAATATTGTATTTATTAAAGAATGACAGAGTTCTAGTTGCTATGATTTTCTCAAAAATTTTTGCGAAGGAAGAGATTATACTTATAGGCCGATAATTTTCTATTGATTTTCTGTCTCCTTTCTTAAAGACTGGTGAAATTACGGAATGTTTTAATGCATTCGGGAAGATTTCAAATTTCTGGAAATACCTCCAAGATCAAATTTAAAGATATTTCATCGTCTCCGTAACTTTTTTGTTCTTAGAATCAAATATTAAGTTGACTATTTCTTCAGCGGATACGGGTTCAATATAAAAAGAATTATTCTAATGCTATCTCTATAATTGATATTCGGGATTGCTTTCCATAGTAAATCAGGAATTTTGGAGTAAAATTCATTAAAATGATTAGGGTTCTCATCTTTTGTTTTGTTTTTAAATTAATGATTTGTTTCACAACCTTCCAGGTTACTCTTATTTTATTTTGCGATTTCTTTATTTAATTTTCCAAATGAGTTCTTTTGGTCCTTTTGAGAAGTAGATCGTAGTTTCTGCATACTTTGTTGTAGCACTTTTTACTTTTTTGTGATACCGTGCTAATATCTGTAGGATTTCCATATGATTTTTCATTAGGACTATACTTGCATCTTTGCATATATAGTTTGATTAGATATAGATATATTTCACATTTCGCGTGATTTTCGGAAAGCAGGTGTTAAAGGCACTAAGGAACAGATTCAGGAACAGAACCCATTGTTTGTTAACTTCGCTTATTTCGACTGAATAGATTTTCATCCACGATTCTAACTTTAACCACTCTTTAAATTGGGACAGATTATCTACAGAGTTTTCCTTTTTACTATTCAAATGATTTTGATGGGAGCGAAACAAATGGTAATATGATGGTGCTAAGTCAGGGCTATAGGATGGATGTGGCATCAGTTTCCAATTGAGCTCTGTTAATTGTTGACGGGTTATGAATGAGGTATGGGGTCTGACGTTATCAAGATGGAACATCACGCCTTTGCGATTGGCCAGTTTAGGGCGTTTTTCTTGATTTCTTCGTTCAATTACGATAGTAGACATTCGAATCAATAGTTTGGTTTCTTGGAAGCAGCTCAAAGTAGACTAGATGTACTATGACTATATGTAGATCCTTGTAATCCCACCACACAGAAAGCATAATCTTCTTTTGGTGAATATTGGCTTTTGATGTCATAATCTTTTGATTGGACACGTTATGAGAGGGGAAAAGTTCCGTATCTTGCAGAATATCATGCAAGGCATAATCCAAGGTAGAAGAGGTCCAGGAAAAAGATGCACATCCTGGCTGAAAAACCTGAGAGAGTGGTATGGTGTCAGTTCTACTAGCCAGTTTCGTGCCACTGCTGATAAAATAAAAATAATTACATGGCAGGACATGGCACGTGAAGAAGAATAAGAATCTTGGGATTCAATTCGATATGTGGAGCTTCTCTGCTATCTCTCGAGTTGTCATATGCCGGTTATTTTCGATTAACGCCTTTATTATGTCACCAGTAGTGGTTGGACGACCAATGCGTCACAATAAAATTTTCGAAAACGAGCAAACAAACGCTGACACTGGCGTACAGTAAGGCAGTCCTCACTATAAACTTCACATAATTTCTTTCGAGCTTGCACCCCATTTTTGCCCTTTCGGAAGTAAAACAATAAAATATGCCGATAATGCTTTCTTTGATTGTCCATTTTCAACTTAATTTTCAATCAACTTGGTTTTCAACCATAAACTTTTTAACTTTTCAATCATCCTCATTCATGCAACCCGTTTCTTCCCTAACATTCTCTAATCATTCGGACCACTCTTTTTTTTGCACTCTCTTAGCCAATGACGTGAGGCCCACCCACACGTACTTCGCTAGCCCACATATTTAACCACCAATACTATCGACCTCTTTCTTCACAGCTGTATCTAAACCTGGCAATTAATAATTAGGCATTCAGGCCCATTGTTAATTTTATGTATTTAGGAAGTTCTTCAAATATTTGTATTTCCCCATAGTCCTTACTATATCTACTTTCCCTTATTTTCTTTGACGTTCTTGCAGTTCAACTTCCCTCAACCTTACCATTAGCCATTCGCCAACTAGCACGCCTCTCATCTTAACGCCTTTCCGCCTTTCCTTTCCACTCCCATGATCTACATACCACCTCCTTCATAGTTTCCTTCTATTCTTTCCCAATTTGTCTTCCTCCTCCTATTCATTCCTTTCAAACTTACTACCCTGAATACTTCTTTTACAATTCCTTCCTCTCTTATTCCACTCACCTTACATTCATACCTTGCTATTCGTCGGATTGCTTGAATCCCTGGTTTAAACGCGTTTAACTAGCTCCCCCAGTACTATATAAGAAGGAGTTGATTTGTCTTATTACAGGACCCTTGTAGCTGCACGTTTTCCACGCCTTCTTCTTCCTCCACTCCCTAGGCTACTTCTGCTCCATACATCAATATACTCCGCCAACATGCCTTCCATATCATATCTTTCGCCCGGTATTGTATCCATACTTTCCAGAACTATTCTCCCCATACTTTCCAGGACCTCTCTCCCGCCACCCACGGTTTTTTAGCCGCGTACTCTATATGCTCTTTATTACCACAACCGCTCCCAAATACAAGCCCTAAATACTTAAAATGACTTAAAATGCCCAACCTCCTTATGCCTTCTACCTCCATTCCCTTCTAATCGAACCTCTCCTTCTTACACGTTGACTGCCGCTTCACCCGGATTCGGGTGATAACAAAAGTTTTCATCGCGCCGTGTCACCGGGTATCACCAGTGTATTCGGGTGATATCCCTTATTTGACTACTTACAAACGATCTTCGAAAATATTTTGACAAATATTTCACAGTAAGTAATCATCGCTGCTATCTGAATTTGTGTGAATATCGTAACAGATCTCTTCTTCTTCTTTCGAATAGGCCTATTTTGGACCACGCTTGTTCAAGTGTTGGGCCTTGATCTTTGCCCAGTATTGTCGCATCTTCTGCCGGTGTGTAACTCCTTTCTCTCTTCTGTCCAGGGGTACCTAACCTTCGCGGTTTTTCCTGAAATCCGCGGACTTCCTTCAGGGTGCGTCTCACAGACAGTCTGTTTTGGAGATCTGTTATTCCCAGTTCTTTAATATCCTTCTCGGTTTCTGTCAACCAAGTGGTACGAACTTTCTTGTTTTGCCAGAAGGGGAACAGACGGTTGGTTAGTCGGTTTAGAGGCAATCTTGCAACGTGGCCATAGAAAGCTACCCTACTTTTCTTTGCACAGTCATAGTACAATCATTTCACACCATTTCAGACCATAGTTACAGTCATTATTCTTGTTATTATTATTCATATTATTATTGATATTCTTGTTATATTATTCCTTGTTCTTGTAATCTTGTGTCAGAAATAAGCTTTTTATTGGAGATTTATGATCAGATGTGATATTCTGTTGTTTGTGTGACTTATTCTAAGTCTGTTTTTACAATTATATTGTCAATGCAAGCAGATTGTCGACTGAGTTAACGAGAAAAAGATCCTTTTCAGTAATAACTGCATTAAATGATTTAAGCAATGATTTCAATTGTCGTGTTTTTTTTTTAATTAGATTTCAAGAAATCAATATTGAAGTCTCTTGCAACAAGGAAATGGCTGTTGTTAACATTTAACTTTTTAAGGAGTTGATGTAACTTACTAATACAATGTAGAAAACTGGCAAAAATAGCTACAATATTAAATTTTCTACTATTAGTCGAAGTTTGAATAGCAGCTATTTCAAGTGATGATACTTCTGATAATTCATTGATATCATTTCTTGAGGACGAAGTTAAATCATTTCTACAAAACATTGCAACGCCTCCATGAGCTTCAGTGTGTCTGCAGAACGATGAGGCTAATCGGAAGTATTTAATATTTAGGATTTGTAGCTGATCGAAGGTTTTCCAATGTTCCGTAAATAGAATCAACTTGCAATAGTCATTTTTTTCTAACATATGTTCAATTTTATCTATGCTGTTCCCCAAAGATTGTGCAGTTTGATTGATTAATTTAAAAGTATCTTTTTCTTGCGATTTCTGAATTATGATGTGATGGGGGAATTTATACCTGTTTGAAAATTTTGCAGTTTTTAAGCTAAAATTTAAGCTATTTAAGCTAAAATCGACGCTAGAATATTTTAAGCTAAAATGAAAGGTTTCCAACAGGTGTATGTTAGGTGTGTATACCGATAACGCCGAGTTACTATCTTCGCCTTCTACTTTCCGAAAAAAAAAGTCCGAGGTCCAAGATCATTCTTGGATATGAAGATTGTTCACGGTGTAATTCATCCCACATATCAGGCAGCATGCAAGGCTCTAGGTTTGCTAGAGAATGAGAAGCACTGGGATACTACGATGGTAGACTCTGCTCTTTGTATTTCTCCATTCAGGCTACGGGAACTTTTCTCCAGATTATATGGAGAAAAGTTCCCGTAGCTATTGCTATTCTATTCTGTCAATTGTCTGACGCTTTGAGTCTTGGGAAAAATACAAGGACAGTCCATCAGTGGATATAAAGCATTAAGTAGAAATACATAATGTTCAACTGGTTATGGATAAAATGTATAATAACTATATGATTTCTATTGAAGATGCAGTGTTGTGTCTGGGAGAGAATTGTTTAGAACATTATGGTTGACCATATCCAATAAGATCTGAAGCAGATTTACAAAATAGAGACTTCTTATTCTTCTTAAGTCTTTCAAAGTATACTACTGGACATAGGCCTCCCCTAATTTATTAAATTTTTTTCTGTCTTGGGCTTCTTGGTGCCATCTTTTGCCAACTAGTCTTTTTGCATCATCCAGCCATCTTTTCCGAGGTCTCCCTGCGCTTCTCTTAGTTCTGCGTGGTCTCCAATGTGTAACTCTATTTGTCCAACGCCAAAGGTCAGAGTCTTGCCTTGCGACGTGCCCTACCCAGCTTCACTTCAGGTTTGCCACTCGGTGCATTACACTTGTTACGCCTGTTCTAGTGCGTACCACTTCCATTTTTTACTTTGTCCATCAAGCATATTCCAAGTATTGTACAAAATAGAAACTACCTCAGTGAAATTAGCTACGACACTAATTTATTGGCTCAAGTTGTCTGTAATAACCAAACTTTTCTAATAGACCGTACAGTACCGTGTCTACAAACAAATATTAGAAAGTGTTCAGAAGGGCACTTCAGAAGGGCAAGGCATTTGTCCTAAATTTTTCATTAGCCACAATACGGAAAGACCGCCCCCTACTGGCATTGCTGCCACTTTGCTGGATGGAGGTAAAACACCCTCTACTTCTAAGCTGCCGCTAAATCTAATGCATGTTGAGACACCTATTTGTAATATATTTACAGAGTAAGACAGAGCAGGTTCTAAGACAGACCAAATGTATAACATGAATTATGTGGGATAAATGCACAAAGGCTCACAAACGGGGTCTTGAAGCGCTCAATAGAACATTAAAGGACATAAAGGGAAATAAGAGCATAATGGGTTCTTTCGGAAGGAGATTTTCGACAGACTTTACCCGTAGTACCCAGAGGCACAACAGCCGATGAAGTCAAAGCATACTTAAAGTATTTGTATTTATGGACAACAATCAAGAAACTCGCAAAAAAATATAAGGGTCCATTTAAGAGATGACGCTTCTATGGAACATTTTTGTTCAGATTTGACAGAAATGTTATTAAATATAGGAGGAGGAAAAAACCTTACGTGTTTTGGTAAAATTAGTATTCCGCAAAGTGTGGCCGTGGCAGTGGTGACATCTTTAAGTAAACTCACTAGCACAGTATACCTAGACATAGAGCACATTAAGGTGAAACCCATAGGTTGGTATGTGAGCGTGCCGTTCTAACCCTGAAAATGACAGAGCAGCTGCTATAAATGATCTTTTACTAAAGTAATTCGAAGGAGACGAAGTGCATAATTCAGTGGATTCAGTGTTGCAAACTGATGACGCAGTAAATTTTACGGTAGAATTTCTAAACACAAACCTAAATCCAGCGGGTCTACCATTGCATAATCGTATTGTCAAAATTGGCGCACCATTTATGCATTTAAGAAACCTTAATCCTCCGAAATTATGCAGTGGAAACAGACTGCAGATAAAAGTTCTTCATCGAAACATTATCGAGGCTACTGTATTCAGTGGATGTGCTCAAGGGGAAAGTGAATCTAGTATATATTAGTTAGTTCAAACTTCATCGCTGCTCACTAACTTATATACAGCTATCTACATGCAAAGCTATTTTCTTGAGGTAAATTTCAACAGCATTTTGTTGCAAATTTCGCGAACTCTCGCCAAATATTTTTAAAATTACACGCATAAAATCCCAAAAAAATAAAAGATGGCTACTAACTAAGGTTTTCGCGTACAAGATCCTTTTTAATACCCGGGTATCGGGTATGCCCGGGTACCCAGGTATTTGCAATTTTTTCAGAAAAAGAGACAATTTCTTATAATAATGTTTTACTGTATTACGAAAGAGTGAAGTATGTCAATAAGTCTCCTTAACTTATAGAACAATCAGTCACACAGTTAAACAGTCTTGTTCTCATTAACTAATTAGGAACTAGTTCCATTGTCCTGCATTCGCTTTTCTGAAACGAATTTACTAGTTGTTTACGAGTGACGGCCTGAATGAAAATACCGTCTTGTGCCAAGCGTGCAACAATTTCGGAAACTTCAGTACAAAGTCGAAAAAATTTTGTTACTTGTGAATGAGCTTGTTTGTAACTTGTTAATACTTGTTCAAGAGCCTTTATAGGATAATAGTTTTGGGCATATTGAACAATTGTACTGATTCCTTATTCTGTATTTTTTTTTAATATTTCCGTACTCCAGAAACAGGTTAGGTTAGATAAGGTTACTCCAGAAACAGGTCTATCAATTTTGCCTACGAAAAGTAAACCACCGTTTAGTAAAATTTTATAGGTTATCCACTAGACACAATTAATACAGTATTAATAATATGTAATTCAATTACTCACCGTTCACCGAACAATATTTTAATCAAACTGCAATTAAATAAAAACAACGCCTTCTTCAGAGTTACTTTAATTGTTTGTAGTACAAATTTGCTAATATTATTTTTAAGGCGCTACCTAGTAATAATTTTCCGAAAATTTTTATGAATTCTTTGATCAAAGTGGGTACCCGGGTACCCGGGTCTGATAATGGAATAGTACCCAGGTAGTAAAAATTTCATATACCCGGGTATACTCAGATCCGGGTACCCGGGTAGGAAACCCTAGTACTAACTTTCAAAACGTACGACTACTTAGATGAGGTACATTAGTCTGCAGCGAAGTATCAAGAGCAGTTTGTTGCAAATTTGGTAAATATCCGCCAAATATTTACCCGCGAAAATAAAAAAAACTTCAGCGAAACGTACTAACTTCCACACAGTGAAATTGCTTATATGCTATACATCAGTCTCTTCAATGAAGTTTCAAGATATATTGTTGCAAATTTCTTCGAATATTTACTGAATTTTACATAACTTAAAATTGTATTGTATTAGCTAGTACTAAATTCATCGATTCGCAATAACTCACACATAGTATAAATCTCTACATGCGATGGACAGTGGTGGATTTAGGTCAGTTGAGGCCCCGGGCGCAGAAAAAATATTGGGCCTGCCCAATGAAACGAGAGATACAATGAAAATAAAAATACGTGTATTTTATACCATTTTATTATTATTATTATTCGTTGAGGCCATCTAGGACCACATTAAGTCTTGTTACACTTGACAGTTTGTGTCGTTTTCTTCTGATCCCAGAATTTCCCTCATTCTCCTCTGTGAGTGGGCCAGCTTGCGATCGGCTGTCCAGGTGGTACCTTGTATTCCTTTTGGTTCATCTCGGTTTATCCATTCGTCAATATTTTTTTACGGAAAAGATTTCTATTGAATGCGTCCTTTGGTTTTAGATGTAGCCTTCTTTGGTATTTATAAACCAGGGCATTGTGGTTTTGGGTTTGCAGTCAAAAAAGTGAAATATCTGTTTTGTCAGCCTGTTTCCGTCATGACCGAGATGACCATAATACCGTGCCCGCCTCTGACGGATCGTTTCTGTACTTTTCTCTTTTTCACTGTAGACTTCTTTGTTGGATTTTTTAAGATTGAGGATTGAAGCCATTCTTGTAATTCGATCCCATTACACCTCTAACGTTTTTGCGCTCTTTCTTCTCTAGTTCTTAGAGGAGTCCATTGTTAGCATAGATTTTCGACTGCATACATAACTACTGGCTTCAGAGCAGTTTCATAATGACGGAGTTTGGTATTTTTGAACATTCATGTTTTGTCGTAGATTGAGCTGGACGTTTGATAGGCTATTTCGAGTTTGCGTATTCGTTCCTTAAGTTCTTCTTAGTCCAGCCCACTTTTCATGATGATCACTCCCAGGTACTTAAATGTTTCCACTCGGTTGATCCTCCCGTATTTTGTCTGGAGTTTTACTGTGGCATCTTTGATGTTGGTCATTACTTCATTACACATTAAATAAAAATTCCAAATGTGAAAATATTTAAATCATTTTTTTCTTGCTTTTCGTTTTGTAAACTTATTAACTATCACAATCAGCGATGACGGTAAATTTCTTAGATAATTTTTAACTCTTTTTAAACAAGAAAATGAGCGTTCCCCCGATGCGTTTGAAATTTTCATGATTAATAAATCATTTTAAATAATTTCTTTTTTTTAAATAATATCTAATGCCTTTTTGTATATATTGTCAAATGTTTGCTTTTCTTCTTCATCTAAAAATATTAAAAACTGTTCCAACTACTTCCAACAATCTTTAAAATTACTTGAATCAATGTCATCTTTGTACATTTCTATTAAATTATTAACGATTTTTTTCTTTTCTTCTAGACACAAGTTAAACACGAAAATATCTATAAAATTACCTATTACATGTTGGTTATTATCATCCCTATTATTTATCATTTTTTATATATTATTGGGAATGGGATAATAATGGATATCCCATTCCCAATAATATATAAAAAATGATTATCTATTACATTTACATAGATTTGTTCATGTCTGTTTAGTTATGCTATTAAATGATCGCATAACCTAGAGTACATTATGTTAAAGAATATCCTTTCCATTTTCTGTACATCTTTTCTTGCATCATTGTGTATATCAGTTGCATTATGTACATCATCTTCCAATGATTTATCTGTAAGTTCTTTAACTTCCGATTCTATTTTGATAAAATTATGTCTGATTCTTTCATCAATAAAAAATTCTACACTTTTTAATAATGTCGCACCTTTAACAATTGTGCGGTCAACAGTTTGTAATGATTTACTTGTTAAATTGATTCTTTGCAAAAATTTATTCCATAGGACTGTCATAATAGCAGTTTCATAATCATTCATTTTTTTTTAAGTAATGATTTTGCTTCATTAACAAATTTTTTTATGTGTTGTTGCATATTTCATCAAATGCCTCTGTAATATTTTTGTAGCCACATTTTAACATTAAAACTGTCCAGGCAGACCATCTTGTATCTCACACTTTCCTTAATGTATAAGACCATTTATCTAATTTATAGCATAACATGTTGTATCGAATCGGCGATGCAGAGAAAACAACAAACAAATTTTGCAGGAATAAAAAATATCTGGACGCATTACTACGACTCTCTGCAGCAACATTACCAACTAAATTAAGTGAATGACTAGAACATGGAATAAACGTTGCTGATGTTGTCTTATTATTGTCTGACAACAGTTGTTGTCATGTTCTCTTATTCTTCAAGTTGGTCAAGCATGTTGTCTTATTCTTGTTTGCAGAGCATTGTACTTACCCGACATATTTGCTGCATTGCCGTACGATTGTCCACGACAATATTTTATATCTACTGGAAAATTTTGCAAGGTAGATAAAACTGTCTCTACTGGATATTCCGCATCATGTCCTTCTAAAGGGAAGAACTTTAAAAATCTGTCCTTAATATCCCCACTTTCTGATAAATAGCGCACTACGAAGCTAAGGTGATCAACATGCACAACGTCGTGTGTAGAATATAACATGATACTATAATATTTTGCGCATTTTATTTCCTCCACAATGTGTGACATAAGAGAGTCGGCAATTATTTTCGAAAGTTCATCACAGGTCTGATCCGATAAGTAACTTACATATCCGCTACATTGATTACCATACTTTTGTAAAAAAAAATGTCATATACGCTCAAATACTCTAAACTAGTCAAATAATTGCCTTTTCTCGAAGATGTTCACTCTCTTTATGGCCTTTAAAAGCAATGCCCAACTTTGCGAAGAATTTTATTAAAGATACAATTCTTCGCAGAACTACTTTGCAGATTTTCAACATCGATGCGATTTAATGAGAAAAGCGCTTGTATAATGTACACATTGTACTTGATGCTCGGGCAAAGCTATTTCAATATGTTTCCAATTTTGGAATCATGCAATTATCCTAGACTATCCTGATCCTGTAAGAATAAATTGATTTGGATGTTTCGGAAAAAAATATCCACGTCCTTTCTTCTTTTTCACCATTTGAAATTTTCATGTAAAAATAATCTTTACACAAGCCACTCTAGTAAATGCGATTACCGTGTTTATAGACCGATTCAAGTGTAGTTATATCGCCTAATTTTTTTGGTTTATTTGAAATTAGAAATTCAACCAGTTCTTCTTCTTCTTCTGCTTTCGAATAGGCCTACTTTGGACCACGCTTGTTCAACTGTTGGGCTTTGACCTTTGCCCAGTATTGTCGCATCTTCTGCCGGTGTAACTCCTTTATCTCTTCTGTCCAGGGGGTACCTTTCCTTCGAGGTTTTTCCTGAAATCCACGGACTTCCTTTAGGGTGCGTCTCACAGTCTGTCTGTTTTTGAGATCTTTTATTCCCAGTTCTTTAATATCCTTCTCGGTCTCTGCCAACCAAGTGGTACGAAGCTTCTTGTTTTGCCAGAAAGTGAACAGACGGTTGGTTAGTCGGTTTGGAGGCAATCTTGCAATGTGGCTATAGAAAGCTATCCTTCTTTTCCTTGCACAGTCAGAGAGCATCTCAATATGTTCGTAATTCAACCAGTTCATTAGATAAAACATTAGGCCAGACAGCAATATCTTTCATGTAACTTTCAATGGTATATTTTCCGTTTGCGTTTCAATATTTTCTAATGGACTATCTTTTATATTTTTTTCTACTAGTTTTTCACCTGGATGACTATTGACTGGTTCTTCATTTTAGTCATCATTGTTGCTTTCTATACCTTGGTTTTCAATTTCAACTAACCCTTTTCGTTGACTGATGGAAGCTCATTGTTCTTCATTTTCATTATTGCTCGAATTATGATGGCCTGAGTGACCAGGGCCAGTTATAAATTTGTCCAGTGCTCCTTTCTGTTGGTTACCAGCTTGCTCGCGTCTCTTTTCAATCTGCCTTTTTTTAGCTTCTGATAAAAAAAAACAATGAAAAAAAATGTAGAATTTAGGCCGCCTTTTTTAGATCAGTTATTAATTCAAGGATCATACATTCAGTACTTAATTAAAATTGCACATATGAAACCCAACTTTTTGTCCTTAGAAAAAAGTATAAAGTTAGGTTTTTGCGGGGCCTCTTAGAGGTCGGGGGCACCGGGCGCGCGCCCGCTGCGCCCGCCGTTAAATCCGCCTCTGGCGTTAGATACTTTTCTTTCGACAATTTTCAAAAGCATTTTATTAAAAATTTCTCAAAAATCCGCTAAAGATTTTCTAAATTACACGCAAAAATCCGAAAAAAAAAAATCTGGTGATTGAAAAAATGATTTTTTTACCATACAGTACGATTATTTAGATACGATATATCAGTCTCTTCAGTAAAGTTTCAAGGACATATGTTTGCTAATTTTGCCGAAAATTTTTTGACATAGGCGAAAATCTCCAAAAATAGTGATAAGGGATAAGTTGGATTGTACTAGCTTGTACTAACTTCATGGTTCGCACTAACTCAGACATAGTACAACTGCCTACATGAGCTACATAATTATTTTTTCCTTAATTTTGTTGTAAATTTCGCAAAAATCCTCCAAATCTTTCATAAATTTCACCGATGCACTAACCGATACACTAACTGCGACACAGTGCCGCTACTTACATACTCTACATCAGGCTCTACAGTGATGTTTCTAGGATATCTTGATGCAAATTCCGCAATTATCTGCTGGATATTTCCTAAATTTTACGCAAAAATCTGCAAAAACCGAATTAAAATAAATAAAACCGAAATAAATTGAATTGTATTAGCTAGTAATAATTACTAAACTAACTAGCAAATAGTACAACTGTAAAATAACATGGCTGCAGAGGCAGCCATGTTTTAAATGCATTTTGTGGTAAATTTCGGGAAACTTGGCCAAAATCCGCAAAAATCTGAAAAAAATTACGGATGCTCCCACACACTGCAAATACCTACATGCGATACATCTATCTCTTCAGTGGAATTTTAAGAATGTTTCGTTGCATATTTTGCAAACATTTTATAAACGTACATCTAACATACTGTACATCTAACTCACCGTCTGTAATTGCCTCATAACCTTTGGAGAAAAACAAAAGAATTTGTAAAAGCGAGTGTAATAATTGCTTTATGTTTCCCTTTCTGTATTCGTTTGCTTATTCCCTTCAGGTCTAATTACGTCTTTGTAATTCAGTATATATTAGTAGAGTTTTCAGTGTTTATTTACAGAAATAAGTAAATAATGTTTATAAAATGTAAAAAAAAAATGAAAAGTACAACGACAATTTCTAGTAGTTAGAGGTTGCCGATGATATGTTTTCGGTAATCCCAAAATTAAATGAATAGGATGGTTGCGACAGTTACTACGTGGTAATTCATACTTACATTGAATTGGAATTTTCCAAAATTAAATGTTATATTACCAACCTTCGGCAGAACACATAAGTTATTTTCTGTTGTTTATTTTTTTCAATTTGGAGCAGAACAGTTGAATCACAAAATTCTGGTAGTGAAGCAGAAGTTTTGAAGGTCAATAAGTGACAATGCTTATTCAGAAATGTTAAAATTTGGATTTATATGTGCTTCTTCTTTCGAATAGGCCTACTTTCGACCACTCTTGTTCAACTGTTGGGCTTTGATCTTTGCCGGTGTTTTTCTTTCAGTGATTTTCTTTCTCTCTTCTGTCTAGGGGGTACCTTTCCTTCGGGGTTTTCCCTGAAATCCACGCGGACTTCATTCAGGGTGCGTCTCACAGACTGTCTGTTTTGGAGATCTGTTATATCCAGTTCTTTAATATCCTTCTTGGTTTCTGACAAGCAAGTGGTTTGCCATAAGGTGAACAGACGGTTAGTTAGTCGGTTTGGAGATAATCTTGCAACGTGGCCATAGAAAGCTACCTTCATTTCCTTGTGAAGTCAGAGAGCGTATCAATATGTTCGTAGAGCTCAGAGTTATGCCGCCTTCGGAATTCCCCATCTTCCTTTACTGGGCCTAGGATTTTGCTGAGGATTCTCCTCTCTCTAATTTCCAATCTCTGTACCAGACCTCCTCGTTTCAAGGAAAGACACTCCATGGCATACAGGGCTTCTGGCCGTAAGACTGATGTGTAGTGCATAAATTTTAGGTTGCGTGACAGGCATTTATTATTGTAAGTGTTCTTAGTAAGTCGATAGGCTAGTTCTAAGTTTTTGACTCTCTTGGATAATGATGCTCTTTCTGATAAGTTGGGTTCAATCCATTCGCCGAGATACTTGAATTTCTCAGTCCTCTTGATGTTTCCCTGCTGTAGCAACATCTCTCTGTTTGCTTCTCTGATGTTTTTGAAAAATTCTGTGTTCTCCAGCGACAATTGAAGACCCACTTTGGCAGCCTGTTTTCTGAGGCAATTTACCTGCATTGTTGCCATCTCAAGAGAATCAGCAAACAGTGCCATGTCATCTGCAAAGGCCAGGTAATATACAAACAGTCCGTCGTTCTTACGTCCCAGGTAGATACCACTCTGAGCACCCAAATTGATCAGTTCCTTGCGGCATTCTCTCACAACCTTTTCAAGAACACAGTTGAAGAGAAGTGGGGAAACTCCATCTCCTTGTTTCACTCCAGTTTTTATTTCGAAGCTTTCTGAAATCTCGCCTCTAAATTTAACCTTGGAATGGGTGTTGTTCAAAGTTTCTAGGATGAGTCTACGGGTTTTGTTGTCTAACCCTAGTTCCTGGAGTACTTGTTAAGCATTTCGCTATCAATGGAATCGTAGGCCTGCCTAAAATCCACAAAGGTGACGACCACCCTGCGGTTCCTCATCTTGTATGCAAGTACTGTTCAATACAGGATCGCGTCTTCCTGAAGTCCCCATGGTATTCTCCCATTAATTATCCAGCTGATTTTCTGGCCTTGTTTGTAACGCCTTCTAGAGATTTTTTTATGAGCAGATTTTCAATCGGGTGGTAATTTCTCCGTTTCCCAGATGTCCTGAATGTTCTCGTTTAGCTTACGCACGGCATTGTTTCCAGCACCTTTCCACAGTGCAGCAACAATAGAGTCCTCTAGAGCTGCCTTATTATTCTTAAGAAGTTGAATAATCTGGCCAACTTCTTCCAATGAAGTGGGCAGTGAGTCCGGGTTTGGCGTGGTTTGTTTATAGTCGAAATCTTCGCTGGGTGGGTCACAGTTGAGTAGATTTTTAAAATAATGAGCCAAAAGGTGGCAGTTGTCCTTGTTGTTATAAGCCAGTTTGCCTTGTGAGTGTCCGAAGTGGAGGCTTGGCGGAGCGTATTTTCTGAGTGTCTGCTTACAGGTTCCAAAAAATCTCTGGAGTTATTCTTAGCAAAGCTCTCTTCGATTTGGGTTAGTTGGTTTTGTGTGAAGGTTCGTTTGGGTAATCGAATTATCCTGGCTGTAACCTTTGTTTGTTCCAAAAATTTATGCCAATTTTCCTTGGTCTTTTTAGAATTCCACTTCACCCAGGCTGTCTGTCTTTGGGCTATTGCATTATCCCAGTTTTCAGTCCACCACGGATGCTTCCTTCTTCTAGCAAAAGGGGCGATTTCATGGGCCGCCTTGGCAAGAGTCTCCTTCAGTTAATCCAAGCTGTTTAGATCTGTATTGTTCAGTCTGTGAGTAACTTCTTAACTATTCTTGAGTCGCTCTACTTCAAATCTTACCATTTTGGAGGTTCTGTGTCTAGTGTTCTAATCTAGTATTTCTAGGCTGAAGTCTTATTTTGATCTTTAAGAGGTAGTGGTCTGAGTCCACATTGGCGCTTCTTAGTACCTTCACGTTTTGTATTTCCTTTTGTTATTTTCATGAAATGGCCACATGATCTATCTGCAATCGCCCCGGTTGGTATTAGTTGAAATCCAATTCTTCTGCTTCCTTGGCAAGTTTTTGCAGGCTGTAGACTTCATGAGCAACCCAAAAGTCCTACATAGATTCACCAATCGTTCTCCGTTGCGGTTGGTGCGCTTATGCGCCGGATAATGGCCCACTATGTTTCTGTATTTTTCTCTCTTTCCAATTGAGCATTGAAGTCACCAAGCAGTATGACGGTATGCCTCTCTGCAAGTTTAGAGATAATATCTCCTAAGTCTTCCAAGAATTTATCAGTTCTGCCTGGATTGCGTCTGTTGTCCTGGTTGATTGGGGCATGTACATTTAATATACCGTACCCCTTGTTTGCGCATTTGAGAGAGAGAGGATGGATACACAACTGCTCGGGGAGGTAAAGTCGGTGTATGAATCCAGTATACTGTAACTGATTATAAATCCTGTATCTAAGTGGGGTACGTTCTTCATTACCCGCTGACCCACTTTTCCTTTGAGGATTCTGTAGCCTTGGGACTCGGAGGCATGTTGGTTCGTAAATCTGGTTTCCTATTCTACTGTTAGTATTATGTTGTGTCGTGTTAGTGAATCTGTCAAATGTTTCAGTTTACCCACTTTTAGCAGTGAGTTAGCATTAAATGTTGCGAAGAAGCTTTGCCGTCTTGGTCTGAGTTTACGTCCGGTGATTTCAGGATGCTCCGACTCATCCTTAAAGCATGTTGGTGCAGACTCTCCAAAATCCTAAGGTCCGCTAACGTCACCATAGGTGACGGTGGATTGGTTATCACCTGGGGTAGTGCATTTAGCGAAATTTTCCTCCATGCTCAGTTGAAGAATATTCTTCGTGGGACAGTGGCGAGTCACTATCCAAGATACTACCCAAGTTGTTAGCTTGGGATGCTTATTATTCGGGGTTGTCACCCCTAGACAGGTCGCCTTCACTACGGCTAAGGAATCCTGTCCACCCCACTCTTCCCAGGTGCTAGGCTCCGTGCCATTGTTTACAAAAAATGTTCAAGTTGTACATATTATTGTATTAAGGATTATTATTACATTAAGGATTATTATTATATTAAGCACATATTTTTGATATGGCACCGGATTTATCTTATATTATTCCTAATAACTATTGGCTTGCTAAAATCGATAATTTAAAAAAATATTTTTATTTAAAGTCGGAGCCAAGATTAACGCCGCTTGAAACGATTAACATAATTGATAGTGCAAACCAAACACCTTCATTTAATCCAAAAGATATCTAGACTAAGCTTTCGGTTTCCAACGTCGCAATATGATAGCATCATATCGGATGCAGCAAACATTAAACTAAAGGAAACTAAAACAGTTATTCAATTGGTCCTTAAATTTTACCGGATCCACCAAGTTTACTCGATATCGCATCTTATGCATCATTGCTAATAGATTACACTCTTATCTTTACACTTTTATCATAAAATATTTATTAATGTTGCGTCAAAAATATAGTACTGTGTGATAGAATTGGTGAAACCATCCTACGTCATAGATAATCATACAAACTTAAAACAAACGGAACACAGCCTGAATATATAGATATATTCAGCCTTTCCGTAGCTCTATAACAATTATTGAGTCTTTTTGGACTACCAAAACAAATCTCACATGAAATTTGTAAGTTATTTTACAGCTTTCAGTCCACCTTTGTGGCACTCAACAAAAACCATAAAAATAACATTGTTTTTAAGATCATGTCTTTCCGAGGTCTTAAGTGGAGAGCCATCTGCGGACGCGTTTCGAGATTTATCTCTCATCAGCACAGCTTTGCTTCCATGAACAATAATTTGTAAACCCTTTACTTGAAAACCTATGTGGTGTTTAGGGTTAGATGTTTATAATTTTGACATTTTGTGAGAGAGACATGAACTTAGCAGGTTATTGATTGAACTCATAAGATAGAATTGGTGAAACCATCCTACGTTATAGATAATCATACAATCTTAAAAGAAACGGAACACAGCCTGAAAGCTGTAAAATAACTTAAAAATTTCATGTGAGATTTGTTTTGGTAGTCCTAAAAATACTCAATAATTTTTATAGAGCTCCGGAAAGACTGAATATATTTATATATTCAGGCGGTGTTCCGTTTGTTTTAAGTTTGAGTACTGTGTGATTTTATGTGGAGACAACAAGGGCTAGTAACAAAGATTATCAATTGTACATTTACGAATGCAAAGTTTTTAATTAATTTCCAAAAAAATCTTCACAAATCATATATTTCCTTATGTCTAGCATTTACAAAAAGCATTTACTCTACATTACAGGTAGTCTATAATGAGAGGGAAAGTGTAAATGATTAGAAATTAATTTAAAAATAAACACAAATATATAAAAGGCTTCTTCATCGTCATCATCATATATCCCTCTGCGTCGACTCCTGGACATAATCATCCCTCATTTCCTGTAGATGTGTCGTGGACTCCTCGCATCCAAGCCACCCCTATTCTCTTTATATCATCAGTCTACCTTGCGGGGGGTTTCCTTGTTCTGATCGTATCATGTTTCGTCTATCTGCTCTTGGTTTCCACTCCAGGAGTCTCTTGGTCCATAGCCCATCTGACATTCGGGCCACGTGCCCGGCCCAGTTCCATTTTAACCTTGCAATACGCACTAACACATCAGTGAGTCCTGTTGCTTGGCATGGTAGGTCTTTGTTTTTTTTTTATTATTATTATTTACCTTTATTGGCATAAATATCCACACAATACAGACGACTTCCTCACTGTCCAACAATACTAAAAAACAAAAAAAGACCGAAAACACAATAAAAACACAATCAATGAAAAAAGAACAAAAAACAGAACAGACCTAATACTCTAATCCCCCAACGCCCTTTTTATAAGCTGAAGTTGTACGTTTTCTACTTGATCTATCCCATTCATACCCCATATCTCCGCTCCATATAACAAAATACTCCTTACACACACATTCCACACTGTCATTTTTGCTACGAAACTCTCTTAAAATTTATCTTTCCAAGCATTCCAAAACCTGTTAGCGGCCACCCATGCTTTCTTACATATGAACATAATGTGCTCATTGTTGTACCCATTACTGCCAAATATAAATCCTAAGTATTTGAATCTGCTAACCTGCTCTATAAGAACTTCTCCTTACATCAAGCTTTCCTCTTACTTACCAACTTTCTTTCTGAAACACCATCAACTTAGTCTTCTCTACATTCAGACTTAACCTTCTTTTCTCAATATATCTTTTAATCCTTCCTTTATCATCTGTTTCATTTCCCCTTTTGTTCTTGCTAAAGCAACTATGTCATCCGCGTATGCTAGGAACCACACTTTCCTCCTACCTCTTACCACTCCTCCTGCCTGCCCATTTTTTAAACCTTTTCTAAGTCAGATATAAGAACATTAAACAGGATAGGGTTAAGTGAACACCCTTGCTTTAACCCTTTCTTAACCCAAAATCTTTCGGATTTTTTCTCACTTGTTCTTACTCTGCAACTTGTTTTGCCGTACAGATCTGTAACCGCCTTCACTAGCCACCCGCTAATCCCATTTTCTCGCGCTAATCCCTTTTGCTCTTTTTTTTGATACCACGCCTAGCATCGATTTTTCCATCTTGCGTTGTGCAATTTGGAGCTTTTCAGTGGATAAAATGGTCAATGTTGAGGTTTAAGTACCGTAGACGGAATATTTCCATAGATTGATGATAGATGAGCCCGGATAGGGTTATTCATCTTTTGAATCTGCATATTTGGTTGTCTGTAGTTATGCGTACTTCGTGCCCTCAATAGGTGCATTTGTCTACAAAATCTACATCTGTATCGCCGACTTCCATTTGCCTGCAAACTGGGATGACTGGGACCAAATTTGTGATACATTTTGTGTTGGAGTAGCTTGTTTTAAAACCTACGCTATTACATACTTCTTGGAGTTCTTCAGTAGCACTATGTCGTCCGCAAATCGTTAAGTTTTTTCCATCTATAGTGAGTTTCTGTCCCAGTTCAGCTTTTTGAAGGCAAGTTACAAAACAGCCGTAAACAAATTAGGGGATATCGTGTCCCCCGCCTCACGCCTCTTCAAATTGGAATGACTTTGTTGCTTTAGCGGAGTTAAACTGTCATACCGTATTCTTGTCGAGTTCGATCGTTTTTGTATAGCAATAGTCATCGAAACATCCCTGCAGCGCTTCCATAAACGCATCTAATTCGACGATATAGAATGCCTTGCAAAATCTATAGAAACCAGGACGAGTGGTCTATTATATTCAACACATGTCGATGGTAATTAGTTCCGTATCAGGCGCAGAATCCTACCTGTTCCACTGGTTGGTAGAACTCCAGTTGATTTTCAAGTCTGGTTGTTATTATCCTTCACAATAATATGTAGAGATGACTCAGGAGGCTTATCGGCCAGTCACCTGTGTCACCCTTTTTGTGCAGTAGGATCACGATAGCGTTATTCCATTCATTTGATATTATTTAGGTTTAAGCCTTTTATTTATATATGGAAAATAAATAAAATAGTAAAATGGTGTGAAATTATTTCACGTTTAATTTATAACAAATTCTAACATTAATCGATAGATATTATTAAAATTAAATTACATGTGTTATATATCATAAAATCAATCATCCATATAACTATTTTTATTGTAAAATGTAGTAAATTAAGATGACGACTTTCATCGGTAAAAGTCAACACATACCAAATGCGTTGTTGAAAGATCGAATATTTCATTACATTTTGTGTACATTCGGACCCTCACCGGTGAATCTCAACAATCACAGATTTGCTCTGTTGGAGGTCCAAAAGGGAGGAGCCGACAAAGGGGCGACTGGCTCTCTCAAACCAAATCCTTTGTTCTGCTGGAAGTCAATCAGCTATATCAGTCTTATGTAACTTTTGATGATGCGCGCAACGTTTCATATTTTTCCGGTTCCGTACCGAAAACGGAACCCTTATAGGATCACTTTGTTGTCCGTCTGTCTGTCTGTCTGTCTGTCTGACTGTCTGACTGTCTGACTGTCTGTCTGTCTGTCCGTCTGTCTGTCTGTCAAGACCATTTTTCTCAGGAAGGCGTAGAGGTAACAAGTTGAAATTTGTATCAAGTACTCGGGTCTGCGGGCTCTTTCAGCTGTGAAAAAATCAAACTTGTAAGTCAACGCGATCAAAAAATAAGACCGTTTATGTCGCATATTTTGCGATTTCACAGGGGAATCAAAACCTATAGGGTACTTCCCGTTGACCTAGAATCATGAAATTTGGCAAGAAGCGGTGTCTTACAGCACATCTAAGGGGAAAATCTGAAAACCGTAAATATGTAGTTTAATTACAAGAAAAATGCGAATTTACTATTAGAAACTTATGAAAATACACTAATATTGTCGTAGTGGTATTGTCAGGCTCCAGAAGCATATGGGTTGCATACAGTTAGGTCCTAAGGTCAAAAAGTATGTGTTTACCAAGCTGTTTATTCTGAATTTTCTTTGTTTATGGATTTCATCACGTACGCTCTATATACATAATATATACAGGGTATATATTATGTCTAAATTTTGCTTGTTTATAACCGATATGCGACATACTCAAGTCCCGTAACATCCTGTATATATTATATTTCGTCTAATTTTTCTTTATAATCTACATAGGGGGACGTAGGGCAGATTGATTAATAAAAAATGAAAATCAAATAACATAAGTATAAACGTAATATTTTTTATTTATTTTCAACTCAACATCTAGCTAAATGTATAAATATTATAATGTCAAGGATCAAAATTGTTTAAGTAGTTATAGAAAAGGAAAATTACGTGTTTTGTAAAAAATGGATTTTCAATCATTCTGCCCCACCAACGGGTTACTTAGATGCATCACGTGGGACACTTTAATACAGAATGGAAATTGTATGAAATGGTTATATTATAACACTAAAAGATAGATAATCCCATTATCACGACAATAGTTAACAGCTTTAGTAGAAACATGTGATTCGTGGTTGTCACAAATAGTAAGATTTGGGTTATTTTTAGTTCACAGGTGTCACCCACCCTCTCCTGTTTGCTAAACCAAGACTGCCTTGGGGAGCCATATTTAAAAATGGGACTTTGAAATGGACACGAGGAAAAACATAAACAGGAGGAAGAGCACTGCATGTTGCTGTTACTATTCCACAAAAAGTTACGAGTTCTCCGCGTTCAGCTGACACAATTTGTCCTTCTTGCCTCTGTGTCTTTTCTGCTCTGTGTCTTTTCAGCCAAAATTTTAGGCGTTGGTAAGACCGTGTTAATGCCTGTTTCGTCTAAATTTAATATACGGTTAGGTGTGAATTTATAACGTAACATTACATGCTCAAAATTATCAAAAGTTCAGCCACTGTAAGACCGCAGTGGCAAAACCGCAGTTAAATTCAAAACTTCTTGCGGCGCTTGTGTTTTCAGGTCTCCCTAGGTTGAACTCCTGATTTCTTTTTCTAAATCCTGCTGCCCTATCTTTCCCGGCGCTTTTATTTTTTGATCATCATTTTCTGATGGCAACAACAGAACATATAATTTAAACATATTTTATATTATTTAAGAACAAATTTATATTGTGCAAAATTTATTGGGGCACTTTGATATGAGTACGGGGCACAATGATATGTATCATTGTGCCCCGTACTTTGTTGTGTCTAAGTGCCCCAAACTTTTTTTTTCAAAATGCAAATTATACTGATGAAACTAATTTATTTATTTAAAAAATGCACTAAATCCTTAACACTTGATGCCCTAACTTACCTTTGGTATATATAGATCTTAACAAGATGGCAAATAAGATATTGGAATGGAATTGGAATCATGCGACAGCGATATCTTGTGATTATGCTTGCAGCTCTACTAAGATGGTCGTGATTTCAGGAGGGCCACTTGTCAAGTTAACTGAATGTGCTTACTACGTCCTCCACAAAAAAAGATACCTTACTTACAAGTTTGTACGGAACTTCCCTCGGTGCGCGATTCACAACTCGCACTTGGCCGTTTTTTTTTAATGTGGTTTTACTATAATCTCGCATATTGAGAATTAGGACTCCGTAGACTAGGGCCACACAGTCATTTTGCGCCTAGACGTATCTACTGCAAAACATAAGGTAAATATTACAAGGAGGAATAAATTTAAGCAAACAACTTCTTCCTAATGCTATGGAAAGCTGCTCTCAAGTTCTACTTTCTCGAAAGAATTGTGTTATGATGATGTCTACAGACATACCTTTATGGAATTTAAACAATCCTGTTTATAAAAATTTCTTTGAAAAGTACACGTGCAAACATATCCCTGATGAATCCACTCTTAGGAAAAATTATGTAAGTGGTATTTACGAAGATTGTTTAGTTTTGATTCGTGAAGATTTTCAATATGGGTTGCAATCGACGAAACTACATATACTCAAGGTCATTGCAAATGCAACGTAGTTATTGGTCATCTATTTGAAGACATATCCAGCAAATCCTTTTTATTGGAGAGTGAAGAACTTCCTAAATGCAACCACCAAACATCGATGCTTTTTAATGATGCTATGGGTGTTTTGTGGCCTAATGGAATTAAACATGAACAAGTTTTCTTGTTACTTACGGATGCTGCTCCTTATATGTTTAAACCAGCAGATTATCTTAAAGTTTTATATCCCAAAATGATCAATGTAACGTGCATAGCATATGGTATAAATAGATAAGGTCAGTATAAAAAGGCCCGAATACATAAGGGCCCAGTTTAAAAAGGTTGATAGTTTAGTATCAAATGTGAAGAAAATCTTTTTTAAAGCACCAAGCAGGATCTGCAAATTTAAAGAGATGTATCCCGACCTTCGGACAACTAAAGCAACTCACAACTGGAATGGAGAAATATCTATAGGAAGCAACACAATATCAAATTGCAAAAGCAACAAAACACTGCTGCAAAGTACGGAAGAAGAGATCAAGAACCTGGTCCAGAAGGTGCAAGAAATCAGCGGAGAGGTGAGCCTTGAAATGAATAAAACAAAACCAAAATAATGATAATTGACCGATCCCAAGAAAGACTGCAAAGCCCAGTGCATATTGATGAAATCGAGTTAGTAAAGGAGTTCGTGTATTTGGGCTCACACATTTCAAGAACTGGCAGCTGTGAAAAGGAAATATGGAGAAGAATAACTATGGGCAAAACCGCCATTGCCAGACTTTCACGTATTTGGAAGGATCACAGCATTTCTAAAAGAACCAAGATGGTAGTCATAAAGACACTTATATTTCCTATAGTCACATACGCTGCGGAATCCTGGACACTAAAAATGGCTGACCGAACACGAATTGATGCGCTTGAAATGTACACCTGGAGACGCATGCTCAGGATGTCATGGACGAAAAAACGTACTAATCAATCCATTCTACGAGAACATCGTCGATCGACTTAAAATTAGCAAAACTATCTAAAAGTCCATCCTAAGATATTTGGGTCACATAATGCGAAGAAAGGACGACTCACTTAAGAAATTAATAGTCCAAGGAAAGATAGAGGGTAAGAGGCCACGAGGGAGATCTTCATCGCGCTATGTGGATAAAATATCCAAAGCCATAGACGCAACTGTACACGATTGCACAAAAGCTGCTGAAAACAGGGAATAATGGAGACAAGTACAACAAATTACAACCATTGTCACGATGCTCGGGAACGAGAGATACGATTGAGAAGATCCCGACCTTCATTTGCCGCAGGAGTCAGTGCTGACACGTTGGGGTATATGGCTGACAGCAGTTACATACTACACTCAACAATTTAATGAAATGAAACCAATTATTTATGAATTAGAAGACGAGGCTGCTAGTATTTTAGTCTCTGCGTAACGATGAGACTCTGCGTAACGATTTGGTCTACATCAAAAACAATTATTGTTTTTTAACACACCAGATAAAGGCACTAGAAAATCTTTCAACATCACTGTGTGACAACGTGAAGATTATTAGGAGAGCGCGGGGTAATGAGAGCGGTCGAGCAATGGCTGCGATGGTGATTGAACGGAAAGTATGCCCATTTACGCAATCGTATACACTCGGCCGCTTCCGTCAACCATCGAGAAACTTCGCCTGACGCGCACTATCCGTTAGCGCGTATGCGTTAAGTGACGAAGGACAGTTGTGTGTGTTTTCGCTCCACGCTTATAAGAAACTGCAGATTTTTAGCGCCAAGATAAGCATGAAGTTATATTCTTATTTTATTATGTTTATGCCTATTACATCTCTATTCATTTACTAACAAGTCCAATTGGTTAAATTGTGATTGGGCGAAATTATATATTTATGTTACTACTTTTCAAAGTGGTGGTCTGCGGGTAATGGTACCCTAACATGGCTCTCACTACCCGATATAGCTCCCATTACCCCATGAACTTTTACAATATATGTTCATGTCATTTTAGATACATATATCTTCTTATTATATTAGATGCCACGTAGTGTATGTTTAGTTAAATTTTCGAGAAAGAGTTAATATTATGGCTCCCATTTCCAATATGAGTATTAAATAGGCTCTCATTACCCGCATATGTCGAGTAATGGGAGGGACTGACTTCTTTTGTAAAATCGTTATGGTATCTTAATAAATTACTGTAATTCATTATAACTGTGATTAAAATATACTTTAATAATCAAGGTAAGAGTTCCTAATTAATAATTATAAGAATGTTAACAAATGTGGTTTTTATCAAAAATTTCTCTTACTAGGCTCCCATTACCCTGTGCTCCCCTAATACAATAAAAAAGGTGCCTCAAGCAGAAGGTCTCGTTGCTGAGGGGATTAAAGAAAAATGTAGATATATTTTGGAAAAAAATAAAGGATTTGATACGCTAAAAAATTAACAGCTAGGCGGAAGATTAGAAGACAACCTAGAAGTGCCCCACTTACTTGCAGTATTGTGCAAATTTAACTATGCTCCAGTGACACCCTGTGATGTTGAAAGATCATTCAGCCAGTACAAAGCATTATTTCGACCACACAGAAAGAGTTTTAATTTTGAAATTTGAAAAAGTATATGATTGTGTACTGCAATAATTTCAATAATGTTAATGAAATGGAAAGCGAATAAAATTGTTTTTATTTATTTTTCACATTAAATTGTTTTCATTAAACTATACTTTAAGGTTATTGTTATTTTTAACTCCATATTTTTTCCATATTTTAGATTTTTTGGTCCATATTATATGTACATATTTTGTAATTTTTAATGCATATTTATCCGATCCCTACTTATGAGATTGTATTTATCAAGAAAGTTTAGGTTCTTCAGGCTATCACCTTTTCAAATATCTTAGAGAAAACTAAAATTTTACTGATAGGTCGAAAGTTTTCAACCTTTTTCTCGTCTCCTGTTTTGTGCAGATGTATATTGATGGAACGTTTGAGGGTCTCTGAAAATATTCCGTATTGTATAGAGTTGTTAATTATGCACTTCAACGGTTCCGCGATCTCGTCACGGGATCTCGTCAATGCCGGTGCTCTTTTTTATTTTTCAACGATATAATGATGGTGAACAGTTCATCAGATATAATTAGTTTTATAAATATCGAAGTTTCAGTCTCTTTTATTTTGTCTTCGTAACGTATGTTAGGGATGTTATCTAACAAGGTATGTGGAAAATCAGTGTAATAATTATTTGAATTGTTTACAATTATGTGAGGATCTTCGTCAGAAATATTGTAATATTTGTTGTTTTGGTTCTTCAAGCACGTTATGTTCCTAACTGTGATATGTATCCCATGTGATTTTCGTTCGATTTTCTGATTGTGATAGATTGTATAGTTATTGAGTTACTGCTATTATAGTTAGTGATAGATTGTATATGTATTGTATAGTTACAACGACTCGAATTCCTTTGATCGCCTTTTTCAGAAGAAAAAATTCAGGGTGTTCGATGTCACCCTCCGATTAATGGCATTAAAATACCGATTCTCGAGTACACGATCAATAGACGATGAATGGTTTTGAAATTAAAAACGCCCTGTAATAATAATAATATATTTATTCACTTAGCCACATGACAATATATATATATATATATATATATATATATATATATATATATATATATATATATAAATACAATAAGTAAATAATTGCATATAAATATCATGCTGTGAATGTGCTGGTCAATGTAATTAAATAAAACAGATTAAAAACACATGTAGGTAACAAAATAACAGATTACATATTGTAACTACACAATTCGGAGAGTACACAGGAAAGTACACAAGAATTCGGTAATAGAATAGTATGCTCCCCGTAAGAGTATTTGCTTCAATTCACAATTAAATTGCGTCTAGTTTTTAGTTTTGATCTTCGAATCTAACTTAATATATAGTTGTCAAATCAAATCAAAAAGTATAACAATGAAACGATACCAGCGAAAAGAATAACGCTGGTATCATCGGCATATAAAGTGCATGTATCAGCTCCAATGTACTGTACCATATCTGCAGTAAAAATTGAAAATAGGATTGAAGCTAGCACTGTTCCTTGTGGAACACCTACACATGTTGGTATTGTAGGTGAAGTACTATTCCCAATCCTCCTCCCCACATATTGATTTCGGTTCAGTAGGTAGAATTTGAACAATCAAATTTAAATGAGGTACACAGTCGAAGGCCTTAGACAGCTCACAGAAAATGCCTATTGGACATTTCACATCATCCACCTCATTTATAATCATATTGTAACATTGTTCAATAGCGGTCGTGGTTGATCATGACTTACAGAAGCCATGTTGCTGCACTGGAATTATATTGTTTTCTTATAAACGGAATTATTCTGCATTCCATGCAGTATTCAATTATTTTTGATAGCACCGACACCATGGCTACTGGTCTGTAGTTGTCCAATTCTGTTCTGTCTCCTTTTTTATGCAAGGGAATTATCTTAGATGTTTTAAGGAGAGTCGGGAAAACTTCGCTTTTAAAGGAACAGTTTACAATATCCGCTATTTGATCTATTAGTTCTTCATAAAACTCTTTGATAATATTGCATGGAAGGTCATCTGGTTCGGAACTTGTTTTATTTTTTAATTTAAGAATGATGTTTAAGAATGAAGTAATTTCATTTTTTGAGAACTCTGCTAGAAACATGCTTTTGTTGTTGTGAAAGATGTGATCATTCGTTATGTTAGTATGATTAATATTGTTTGCTATTTTTTGTGAAGCATTTTTGAAAAATATATTGAATCTTCTAGCTATTTCTTCCAAATTAGTTATGGTCCTATTATTTTCTATGATTCTTATGATTCTATTGTCTTATTTTTAATTGTTTGCCATAACGCTCTCTGTTTATTGGAGGCTTTATTTATTTTATTATTATAGAATTTTCTTTTAGTTTCAACTACGAGTATCCGATGTTTGTTTTTGTCCATTAAATATTGTTGTTTTAATATCGGAAATTTTTTCTGTAGAACAAACAAATCTTTTAATTTTCTGCTGGAAGTTCTTACTTCGCCTGTTACCCAGGTTCTAGTGGAGGGTTTTATCTTTTTCAGAGGAAAACATTCAAAGAAATGAAACTGTAAAATTTTAATAAATTCTGAGGCTTTCTCATTGTTAGTCTTCTGTGGCGTAACAGCTTTCCCACGATTCTTCACTGAGACTCATTTGGAACCTTTCCTTGTTCTTTTTACAAAAATTTCTTCTGAGCTTCACTTCTTGACTGTAACCTTTATTTTGATTATTTGCGTTGCGAACGAGTATTAGCTTGTGATCCGAGCATATTGTATCCTTTACTGCAATGTCTGATTGGTCTGTCTGGTAGTTTGACCTTTCTTGTATATTCTTTTATTTGTCCAATTAATCCATATGACCGCATTAGATTTTCAATGTTGTATTTTTCTTTTGATGACCCCTCGAAATGTATATTGATTTCACCAGTTATTATTACTTCATTATATTTATTAATAATACTGTCTATTGTTTTTTCCATTATAGTCATGAACGACGTGTAACAACCTCACGGTGGACGATATACCACTATAATTAATGCCTTATGATTATTTCGATTCCATTCCACTCCACATATTTCTATTTCTTTCTCTACACAATTTAAATTCCTTTTTTCTTTAAACCCGTCAAAACCATGTTTTCCCCAAATCGCAACCCCACCACCACTACTGTTTCTGCGGCAAAATGAGCTTATTAAACTATAGTCTTCTATGTGAATTTGTTTGACAATATCCTCACTCAGCCATGTCTCTGCCATACACACAAATATTGGTTTGTACTCTGATAACATCACCTCTTTGGATATTAAGAAAACTCAGCAAGTTGCTACACAAGTTTACATCTTCTAACTTTGAAAGATTACTCACTCTATTAGCATTATAAGATGCAATTGTTTGTTTTATTCTGCATTCTTTCGGATATCCCGCCTTAGAAAAAAACGCTTGTTGGAGGTATATTTTGGCCAAGTTTTAGGTGAATACGCTTAATTTAGAAGTTCGAAAGGGGCTGTTATTTTAAAGGAGGAGTACTCCTTTGGATACTTGGATGCAAGCTTCTCACACGATACTTCTTTGATACCTTTTCCCTGTAGGTGGTTTATAATGTCTATTTCAATTAAACTAGGTTCAAGTTTATAAATGTGCAAATGGGCATATTTATTTGCAGCTTTAATCTGGCTGGTTTCCGAGATCCCAATAATGGTTTCGGGTTTCCTATATCTTTTGTTTTTATTTTTTTGCACTTCCCATATTTCTTCATTTTTATCTGTGTCGGATTCTATCACACTATTTTTTCTCAATTCGGCCGTCTTATCAGCATTCCGTTTAGTTTTTCGGTTGTCAGGTTTCGTACCTGAGTTGTTCCCACTATCCGTGTCCGTGATAGTACAAATTCCAGTATAATTTCCAGTTTAAATAAAGGATTTCTCATAGAGGGCAGTATTGTGCTTAGGATTGGATAAAAAGGCGCCAAATCTAGTATTGTGGGAATGGGACTCAGCAAGTGTATCATATTCTTGAATGTTTAGTTTTATATAACATAATGATTTAGGTTTTTATATACATTGCAGGTAGTGTTAGTATGATGTTATCCCTAAAGCACTGTTTACAGCTTGTCCCGGTTTTAAGTCTGTAAATAAGACGTAAAATCCTTTTTTGCATCGTTTTGCTTTAGGAGCCTGACCCCAGAGCAAAATGTGGAGGGATAAGTGAGAGTAGACAAGTGAGTATATGCTAATTATTGAGTCGTGGTCCATTGATTTCATTAATTGCAGAATTGCAAAGTATGCACTAGATAATTTTTTACAGACATGGTCTATATGGCTACACCAGCTAAATATGGAGTCCATCCGTACTCCCAGAAAGTTAGAACATGCTGCAAGGTTTTTCTCTTTATCGTCAATAACTACTTAAAAAACGGGTGGAAGTTTCTTCAGTTTAGAGAAATATGTACAGATTGCTTTTTCGGAGTTTATTATAAGATGATTAGTTCTACACCAGCTCTTGACCTCCTCAACAACAATTCCGATCTTAGTTGCCAATTCATCTAAATTGGTTGCAGATACCGCGACATTCATGTCATCTGCAAACAGAATAGTTTCCGCACTTACATGAAGTGGAAGATCATTTGCAAACAACAGAAATAGAAGCGGGCCAAGAACAGAACCTTGAGGGACATCAATGGATACATCCTTGCAGCTCGATTGAGTGTTATTAGCACACACAATTAACTTCCTTCCTGTAAGAAATGATCGTATTAACTTCAAGAAAGTTCCCCGAAAACCATAGCATTCAAATTTTGATAATAAAATTTTTTGAATATTGGATAAATCAAATAATAGTCCCATAACATGTCTTCCAGCACCTAATATGTTTATTATAAATTTAGTCATGTTAAACGTGGCTGTTTCTATTGATCTCTTGGCCCTAAAGCCATGTTGGCAATTACTCAATAAATTAAATCTTTCCAGATATTGGATCATTCTATTGTAAATAGTTCGCTCATAGATTTTTGAGAATACAGACACAATAGAAATTGACCTGTAATTGTCAATATCACAGGCATCTGCTTTTTTATGAAGAGGAATAATGAGAGCTATTTTTAATATAGAAGGATATATTCCGACATCGATAGATTTATTGTAGAGTTGTAGCAAAGGACGTCAATCCCTCAATGACGTCAAAAATTGATTTTAAGGTTCTGATTGAGAATCCATCAGTGCCGCAGGAGTACGTGGTTGACATATTTTGAATGACCTTATGGAGTTCTGCTGTTTCAATAGCATGCATATGAAATGAGTTTTGGTTAATGATATGTGAGTTAACGTTCTGGGGTGTTGATGAAACATTGAGGTGCTTTCTGATTGTATCTTCTGCGGGTGCCTATCCGGTTCGAATGTTGGCGATCATCATTGCAATCTGGATTTTATTTGCGGCTGTTCTAAATAATTCCGTTGTTGTTGAATTGAACCATTGCCAAAGGTTCTTCATCCAAGATATGCTTCTTCTGCCTGGTCCTCTGCGTCCTATTACTTTGCCCTGCAGTATGAGCTGCAGCAGTCGATATCGTTCTCCGTTTCTCATTATATGACCGAAGTATTCTAGTTTACGTTTTTTTATGGTAAACAGTAACTCTGGTTCCTTCTTGATTTTTCTTAGTACCTCGATGTTCGCAACTTTATGCGTCCAATTAATATTTAGCAAGCGTCTATAAAGCCATATTTCAAATGCCTCTAAATTCTTGCAGAATGCTTCAGTTAAGATCCACGACTCAACACCATATAAAAGTATGGAGAAAATATAGCATCTAATATGTCTTATCTTGATGTTCCGTGAGAGATCATGACTGCTAAATAGTTTCTTCATTTTTATAAATGCGGCCCTGGCTATTTCGATTCTTCTCCTTATCTCCAGCGAGTGGTCCCATTGGTCATTTACCATGCAACCAAGATATGTAGTTGTTGCTACACGTTCGACCACTGTACCGTCGATAAAGAGTTGTCCGGGTGGTGCTTGGACCTTACTTATTACCATATATTTTGTTTTGTTGATATTCAGTAAGAGACCATATTCTTTACTAGAGGCTACTACTTCCGACATCAACCGCTGAAGACCCTCGAGACTATCCGCGAAGACTACCGTATCATCGGCATATCTGATGTTATTAATTAACCACGACCCCCTCGTTGATATTTAAGAGTGTTTCTTTATATATTTCTTCAGAGTAGATGTTAAATAGCAGGGGTGGTAAAAACACATCCTTGTCTAACTCCTCTCCTAATCTCAATATTGTCGGTGGTCTGGTCCTCTACATTTACCACAGCAGTCTGGTTCCAATATAAGTTGACTATTACGCGAATATCTTTTTGATCTAGTCCAATCTTCTGAAGTTTGTTGTAAAGTTTATCGTGGTGTAATTTATCGAATGCTTTTTGATAATCTATGAAACAAGCTTATATATCATAACTCACATCCCTGCATCTCTGAAACAGTACTTGGATGCAAAACAATGCTTCTCTTGTTCCTAGTGCGTTTCGGAATCCAAACTGCGTGCTGCTGATGTTTTCCTCGCATTTCTTATAGATTCTACCATGAATAATCTTCAGGAATAGTTTTAAGATATGGCTCATTAGGCTGATAGTTCGATAATCTTCGCATTTTTTCGCATTTGGTTTTTTTTGGCAGTGTCACAAAGGTAGTTTTTAGCCAATCCCTTTTTATCACTCCGCTGTTGTAAATTCTATTTAATAGAGAAGTTATTACCGATATACTTTCATCGTCCAGCAGCTTCAAAACTTCTGCATGCGTGTTATCTGGACCCACTGCTTTGCCATCCTTGCTTTGAAGGTGTTCTTCACTTTACTTATTATAATATTAGGACTAGTAGTTCCCGTAATTTTTGGTGGGTTTAATGGTCGATCATCTTCAAATAAAGTATTTATGTATTGTTACCATATTGCAAGCTTCTCCGTGACATTTGATGCTATGGTTCCGTTTTTGTCTACTAATTGACCATATACCCGTCTTCTAAGCGTGCCAGTTACAAGTTTCACCTTTCTATGTACGTTGAAGACATCGTGTCTCTTTTCAAACTCCTCTATTTCCAAACATTCTTCCTGGATTCTTTTCTCTTTTGATTTTCTTATTAGTTGCCTAATGGTTTTGTTTAAATCCTTGTATTTGTCTGTATTTTTGTATCGTCTTGTTTCTTCCATGAGCCTTAGGATATCGTCAGTCATCTAGCACTTTCTACGTTTTTTCGTTATTTCGGGCTTTAGAAATTTTTCACTCGTTTTAACTATGCTGTTCTTTACCATTTCCCATAAGCTCTGAACTTCATGGTCGGAGTTTTTCTTTATTTTTTTCTGAATTCTGTCGTTAACGCGGATCGTATTTGGTCACTTATATCATCCTTCTTGAGTTGGGAAATATCTACTCTGTTACTATTGTTGGGTTTAAGGCTACTTCTCATTTTCAGCTTTAACGTTCCGATGAGGGGGTTGTGGTCTGATGATACATCTGCGCAAGGGTACGTCTTGACCGATTTAAATATATTTCTAAACCTTCTATTGACAAGAATATAGTCGATTTGGTTTCTTACAATTTTGCTATTCTTGTCCGCGGGGGATCGCCATGTATATAGTCTATGTGTTGGAAGTTTGAAGAAAATGTTTAGTACGACATATTCTTCATCTACGCAGAACTCATATAATCTATCCCCTCTTGTGTTACTTTCACCCAGACCAAACGCGCCCACTATATCTGCTCGTTTTCCGCATCCTATTTTCGCGTTGAAATCTCCCATGATATTAATCGAATGATATTAATCTCGTTTTTCTTTAGACTCTGCATTGTTTTTAGCAAATCGATGTAAAACTCCTCGTTCTCTTCGTCAGGCATAAACGTCAGGCAGTTGATGCATAAACCTGTATTAAGTTGATGTTTATTGGCGCTGTTACTAGTTGTACCAACATTATTCGGTCAGAAACTGGTGTAAAGTTGCGTACCGCTTTTACAATTTTCTGATTAAGAATTATACCTACGCCGTATTGGTGCCGGTTCTCATCTAACCCTGAGTAGTACACTGTGTGATCATCTACTATACATTTCCCCACTCCTTTCCATCTCATTTCACTAATCCCCATGATTACTACTTTCATGCGCTTCATTTCTGTAATCGTGTTTTTCTATCTTACCCGCTGCGAACATACTTCTCACGTTCCAAGTACTAATTAATTTAGTGGCTGACCCGGAGAATCTAAGCAGCTTCTGACCATTTAAGGTCTGCCGGGATCTAAGGCCCATTATTTGATTGTTTTCAGCCATATTGATGATCGTAGTGAGAGCTATATTCGAGAAGTGAGTTTCGAACACTTCAGCAACTTGTTGTTTCGTTACTGTTATTGCATTTATATTGAGTGTTATTAGTGTACACTCTTTCTGTTTCCCTAACGTACGGTTGATGAATGCCCAAGCAACTCTGAATTTGTTTTTAGATTACTGGATTTTATTAAAGAAAATATTTCTTTTGGCATTAGTTATGTTTCTAGCGTGTTGACGTTTTTTAGTTTCATATTGATCAATGAGGTGTAAATCATTTAATGTATAACACTACCAATAGAGCTTCCTTAGATGTTAACCTTCATTAATTAGCGTTGTTGTTATCCATTTGTTCGTTTTGAGTACATATTTCCTAGATTCGATGGGGCAGATTTGGTCCAAAGAAAGCGTTAGGTTATTCAAAAAATTACTGAAAGGTACCTTGATTGATTGGAAATTAGGTTATTCAAAAAATTACTGAAAGGTACCTTGATTGATTGGAAATTGATTGAAATCAATTTTACTGGTGAGATGTTTAATTTGGTGCATGTCAACATCGGTAATATGTCTTCCCAGGCGATATGTCAACTTTTGGTGCGATGCACATGAAAAGTTCGGGTTCAATTGAAAGATTAAGCTAAGGTGGTCAGCGATGACTGGATCAACAATCTTGAATGAAAATGCGCTCGCATCGATGTTAGTGGCCATATAGCCAACCGATGACTGAGTAGTTGAACCACGATAGTTTGTAAATATCCTAGTGGCGCCTTGATTGATAACACGTAGCTGAAATGAGCTTAGTATGTCAATGAGTGTTTGTCTTTCAGTCGTATTTTTCATAAAATCAATATTTAAATCGCCAACAAGCAAAGTGGGTTTTTCAGATTTGCACAGGTGTAGTACCATCTCATTGAGCATAGTATAAAATATTTGCAGATTTCTTTCCGGCGATCTGTATATACATATAATGTTAATCTTGGTTAGATGAAGGCTTACTGCGACATACTTCAAAATCTTTTCCAACTCAATAACTCGATAGCATAAGATGTGATGCATTTATACAATTGCGAGCATATATTGAAACTCCACCATGAATAGTTTTAGTCCTACAAAAATGTGAGACTAACTGGTAGTTATCGATTTTAATCACATCTATTTCATCATTTGTACACCAATGTTGGCAAATGCATACCACGTCGATGTTTTCCCTTTTTAAGTACAAGTCTTCTTCTTCTTTATTTAGCCTGTCTCGTCCACTGCTGGACATAGGCCTCTCTTAATATCTTCCATCTACTTCTATCTTGTGCTTCTTGCATCCAGTTGGTGGCGATGCGTTTCACATCGTCTGTCCATCGGGTGGGTGGGCGTCCTCTACTTCTGTATGCCTCCTGTCTATGTCGCCATTCCAGGATCTTTTTGGTCCATCTGTTGTTTGGCATCCTTGCGACATGCCCGGACCAGTTCCATTTTAGTTTGGTTATTACTTCAATTGCATCGCTAACCCCAGATCGCTGTCTTAGTACTTCATTCCGCACTTTATCTCCCAATGTAATTCCGAGCATGGAACGTTCCATGGCTCGTTGCGCCACTCTGATCTTTTGGACGGACTTTTGTGTGAGTGTTAGAGTCTCCGCTCCGTAGGTTAAGACTGGTAGGATGCACTGGTCAAACATCTTACGTTTTAGGCAGTTGGGGATGTCGGATTTGAAAATGTGTTTTAGTTTTCCGTAGGCTGCCCACGTTAGTCTTAGCCTCTTTCCAATCTCATGTGTCTGGTTGTCTCTGCCGATTTTAAGTACAATTGCACTAAATCAAATTTGTTTCTAATTAATTGAGTGTTAACCTGAGCAATTGTGATTCTTCATTCTGAGTTGATGGATTTGATATGAGGTTTTCTTAGAGTTTCTTGAGAAGTAACCGCTAGGCTTTGATGTTTACATCCGGTGCCTCTTCTAAAAAACTTTTGTTAGGTGTTGGTGGATTAATAACCGCTCGTGCTCCACTGGAGTTTATCGTATTATTATGCAAACTTTTCTGTACAAAGACGTAGTCCCTAATTGTTATTTGCGATGGCCAGGAGTCCGGTTTCAGGAATTTGTTACAATCCGATTCCCGTATACTCACTTTGAAGGAGCAGTATCTAGCATTAGAAGTGATAATTTTACATATAATGTCCTCTATATTGATGTCTTGGTTAACGAACTGAAGTAGGTTGTCCTCATTGGTTCCAAGAGCAACGTTATTCACATGGAACAATTTTCTCTTAACAGCAGCACGGATGATGTAAGAGGACCCACTTCCTAAAACGAGAGGTTTGTTTGTTTGTACTCTTGGGTAATTTGAGGTTCTCGATTCTCTCTGAGTTCGTGGCCTGGGTCTGGGACTTGCTTCAGTAAGTGCATCTACAGCGACTTTTGAGCTGTTTGAGTTGTTACTGGTTGAGTTGTTGTTGGATGTGTTGTTATTTGTGGTATTAAGTTCTTAGGGTAGGGGATTATTTGAGATATTTGGTACGGTTTTGGTTATGTTTACGGCCTCAAGTGCACGACTTTTATTTAAGATAAGTTCTTTTAATCCCATTATCTCAAAGTGTAGAGCATTTTTTTGCAGAATTAGTTCTTTTTTGAACTACAATAAGGAGGACTGATTGTTCGAGATAATAAGTTTCAGTTCTCGAATGAATTCCTTCAGTGTATTATTTTCTTGTCTGAGCTCACTCTTGGAATTCATCAAAGAAGGTAACCCAAAGTACAATTTACAGATGAATTAGAGCTTTTAGCTTGCAGTCCTATCGACCACATCTTGTGCTTCAGCTCGTCATCGACAGCCACGTTTGAAGTGGTGTACCTTGCGACTGAATTGAGACGCGGAATGGTCAGTAAATTATGTCCTGTTGAAGTCTCTCTTCAACTTTGAATTTGAATATTTCTAATTCCATTTTCACTTTTTTTATTTCAAGGTCGATATAAATGTGTCTGCTTATATTGTTAGTTATCCTACGGAGCTTTCGAGAAAACATTCGTTGAAATGTGTCATATAGATACACCAGACCAGATAGGTTAAGTTTTAAGCCTCAACAAATATATGGGATCCTTTGTCCTATGGCGGTTGTGGGCGTGAGCCCGTGCTTCCGCCGTCGTTTGTTTTGTTTTTCGGTTTTTGTTTTGTTATTTAGTCTGTTTTTGTCTGTTGTTGCTTGTCTTTCGGGTTTTTTTTTCTCCTTGGTTTTTTTCGGTGGGTTATGTTAGGTTCTGCTTGGCTACGGGTGGGTCCTATTTTCTTGGTTGATTCTTGGTCCTCTCTAGTTTGGCTTTTTTCTTGATTTTTCTTGGTTTGATAGTTTCCTCCTCCTCTTGGTCGGGTTTGCGCATCAGGGCGAATTCGGTGGAGCTGCATGTGTCCGTCGGTGTGACTTTTCTCCATGGCGCGGCTTCGGTTGCTCTTTTGGCGGCTTCAGTTGCTCTTTTGGGGGCTTCGGTTCTTCTTTTGGTGGCGGCTTCAGTTCTTCTCTTGGTGGCGGCTTCGGTCGTACTTTTGGGGGCGGCATCGGTGGTTGTACTTTTGGGGGCGGCATCGGTGGTTTTCCTTGGGGCGGCTTCAGTTGACTTCTCGGCGGCGGCTTCAGTTGTCTTTTCGGGGGCGGCTTCAGTTGTCTTTCCGGGGGCGGCTACGGTTGTCTTTTCGGGAGCGGTTTCGGTGGGCTTTTCGGCGGCAGTTTCGGTGGGCTTTTCGGCGGCGGTTTCGGTGGGCTTTTCGGCGGCGGTTTCGGTGGTCTTTCTCCTTTTCATAATGTAGATTATCATTTCCTCGATGACGCTGTCCTCCAGAGTGTCCAGGTACGCTGCGTCAAGATACATTTGTGCGGCGGCTTCGTTGGGGGTTGTCGGTATAATAGTGGTCATGTTGCGGTTGCGACGGTCGCTGAGACTATGATGACCTCAACAAATAATTTATATAACAAATTTATTATATAGTAGATATAATTATCAAGTTTTTATATAATAGACACAAATATCTTATATAACAAATTATAATATAGATATAATAATCAAATCAAAATTTGGGGTGTAAGGTTTGGTGTTGTAGAGGTAGTACCTTTCACCAAATACGGTCGTAACTAACGTCTATGACCGAAGTTAGTAGGCGGTGACTGGACACAAGACTACCAATTCTCACTTGTGGCTCCCCGTGCCACACCCCGGGCAACTGCATCGACCTGCGGGCTAAACCAAGTGAGGATAGTCAGTTATGACGAACCGAGTAGCGTCTGACCCAGAATGGGCGGCTACAAACAGCGTCTGTTCCCAGATTGGGCGGCTGAATTTAAATCAAGGAAGGCAACGGGAAACCACCTTGATCTTCTTTTCTCAGGAAACCACTATGGCGAGTGGCGATATGGCGAGAAACAATAAGACGGCTCCTAATCCCAGACAGCCCTTAAATGGGCAAGGGGTGCCAAGAATCCTCCGGCTCAAAGTAGTGAAATCAAAGTTGCGCATCTGTACATGGAACGTGAGAACCCTGTTTCAAGCTGGGAAGCTCGATAATTTGATTCAGGAGATGAAGAGAATGAACATACACACAAAGGGTATAAGCGAACACCGTTGGCCAGGCTGCGGATCATGCCAACATGAGCACGGCACACTATATTACTCAGGTAGTGATGACAACGACCAAAATCATGGAGGCGTCGTTGACATCTTTGTTGCATCAGAATACACAAAATATGTCAAGAATTTTGTCCAAAATATCCAACCGGATATGCTTATTGCAAATGGCCTGAAAACCATTCAATATCAATCTTATTCAGGTTTATGCTCCAACTGCTGAGAAGAGGTATGATATGGAAGTGGAAAATTTATATGAGCTAATTGATTCCACAGTGAAGTCTTTAAAGAGCGGTAGTGTTATTATATTGGGAGATTTTAATGCCAAAAATTGGGCAAGGACAACGCACCGATATAGTTGGTAGTTTTGGGCTTGGTAGCTCCAACGGGAGAGGTGACAGACTCTACGAGTTTTGTCAGGACTCAGGGATGATAATTGCTAACACGTTTTTCGATCTACCCAAACGAAGACTTTATACTTGGCAAGCCCCACGCAGTGAACTAAATAACTCAACACCAATTAGAAATCATATCGACTACCTACTGATAAATAGGCGTTTCAAAAATATAATAAAAAATGCCAAAACTCACCCTGGGGCTGACATTGGTTCGGACCATAATCCCCTTGTCGCTGAACTGTCTTTAAACCTAAAAGCTAAAAAGTAAACACATCCAGCTAGAGCAGTTGATGTAACGAGGCTAAATAACCCTGAAATAAGACATATTGTTGCCGAAGAAATAAATAACAGGTTACCAAGTTTGTAGGAGAACCAGTTCCAAGATATAGAAACTCATTGGAATAACATCAAGAATATCATTGTGGACACGTGTAAATTACATCTCGGCGTGACTTTTAAACTCAAAAACAAGTGGATGACAGATCTCATTCTAACCCTTATGGAGCAGCGAAGACTGGCAAAGAACAAACCTGACAAATATAAAAAAATACAAAACGTCATAAGATGGGAGATCAAAGAAGCCAAGCAGAAATTGATGGAACGGGAATGTGCAGAAATAGAAGGAAAGGAAAAAGTAAAGGAAGTAGCTGGAATCCACAGGAAGAGAACGACTGTGTCACTTACAAACGATAGTAACCAACTAATTTTGGAGGAACAAAAATTAAAAAACGCATGGACCAGTTATATAGAGGTAAACTTCAAAGATCATAGAACTGATGCGGTATACGTGCATGAGGGCATGGGACCAACTATTCTTAAATCTGAGGTGATACATGCATCTTCTATAGCAAAAAATTGGAAAGCATCTGGCCCTGACGACATTCCGACCGAAGCTCAAAAGCTCATTACAGAGGAAAATATGGGCTTGGTAGTTAAACTGTCTAATAGTATCTATTAAACAGGTGAAATTCCATCTGACTGGTTATCATCAACCTTTATAGCTCTACCTAAAAAAAATCAGCCAAAAAAATGTGATGATTATCGCTTAATCAGCCTCATGTCCCACATGTTCAAAGCATTCCTACGGATCATTCACACACGCATCCGACGTAGATGTGAGGAAGATCTTGATGATCAATTTGGCTTCAGAAACGCTTTCGGAAGGCGTGAATCACTTTTCGGAATTAACATTCTCCTCCAAAAATGTCGCGATCAGCGAAAATATGTTTTTGCATGCTTTATCGATTACGAAAAAAGCCTTTGACCGCATACTGCACGATAAACTTGCAGATATACTACAGGGGGTTGGAACAGATGATAGAGATATCCGCATAATTAAAAATCTATACTGGAATCAAATGGCACAGGTAAAAATAGGCAATATTAAAACAGACCGTATTGAGAGACAACGTGGAGTAAGGCAGGGTTGCATACTGTCGCCATTACTCTTACAATTGTCTCTGTCAATTATATTACTCTGTCAACCTATACTCTGATGACTCTTAACCACACAATGGCACTACCCTAGAACTTAATGGAAGCCAAATTGAACGTGTCTCTAAGTTCAAATACCTTGGGAGTATTATTACAGAGGATCTAAAGCCGGACTGCTAGATAAAGTGCCGAATAGAGATTGCTCGGGCAACTTTTAATAATATGAGATCCTTTCTTTGCAATGACAACCTGAATCTGAAGCTAAGACAACGCATGGTTGAATGCTATGTATGGTCGGTATTGCTGTACGGAGTAGAGACGTGGACTCAGAAGGTCAGGACGATGAACCAACTGGAGGCATTCGAAATGTGGCTTCACAGAAGAATGCTTCGTATTCCGTGGACACAACATGTTACAAATGAGAATGTACTACGAAGAGCAAACATCGAAAGGCAACTATTGACGACCGTAAAATGCCGAAAGACATCATATCTTGGTCATATTTCGAGAGGTGATAAATATCGTCTATTACAGCTCATACTAAAGGGCAACATTGAGGGGCACAGTGAAGTTGGAAGAAAGCAACAGTCGTGGCTCAGAAATATACGGGACTGGGCCGGCAAAAGAAGGGCTGGTAATTTTTTTCGCTTGGCGGAGGACAATACAGCTTTTGCCATGGTGATTGCCAACATAAGGGAGACCGGACAAGGCACATGAAAGAAGGAAAAAGAATCAAATCAAGCTCTGTCTATCAATGTTACTGTATCAACTTATTAAAGCGGAATATAACTTGAATATATATTTATATTCAACCTTTCTGTAGGTCTATAACATTATTAAGTTTTTTACGACTACAAACCAAATCTCATGTTGAAACTCTACAGATATTTGTATGTTATTTACTAGCCGCCAGTCCACTTTCGAGGCACTATACATGAACTAGATAAATAACATTATTTTTAAGATCGCATCTTTCTATTTAACCTAAGTTAATAGCCATCTGCGGATGCGTTTCGAGACCTATCTCTCATTAGTGCAGCTTTGCTCTTTTGAAATATAAAATGGAATACACGTACTATACTTGAAAATCATGTTCCGGGCTGTTGAGGTTAGGTTTTGTATGATATGTCTGTAGAAAGACCTGAACATAGTTCCAGTTATTGATTTAAATGATAATTGAAAATTGGCGTGAACCAAACTGGGTATTTATTTATTTATTTAGCGTATGGCGGTATTCACGGTATTGATAGAACCAATAAAAGATGACAGGATATATTCGATTGCATTTTCGGTTGCGTTTAGTAGCTGATAAGGTGTCCTCGGTAGGACCTCAGTGGGCATTGCTAAATGTGTAAGTGGTTCAGGAATGTCCACTGTCTTCCCACTTTTCTTACAGCTCCGCATTTGTTCTCGGGCATTGTCATGATCTTGACCAGAAGATCCATAGACTTGTCTGGTTTCCAGCTGTTATGAGTTCATTAAGTTCACGTTTTATGAAGTAAAACGCTATCCAGGGTGCACCACGGGGAGGTAAACTAACATAAAACCTAACCAAACTAGTATATAGCTTGTATAGCTTGAATATATAAATATATTAGTATGGAAAGATCCTATGTTCTAAATCCTCCTAATCCTCCAACCTCCTGACCTTAACACTTCCGGTTTCCGGTTTCGACTTCCGGTTTTCTGTTTTTACTTCCGGTCCGATTTTAACTTCCGGTTTCCATTTTCGGTTTCAACTTCCGAGTGCGCGAGAAATATAAAAAAATAGACGCGGGGCGGTAAAATTGAAAATTAGGTGCAGGCGGGGCAAATGATGTGTGTAGTTGGCTGCATATATCAACGAGGTATTTGCATGAGACTAAAAGGGGCTAGACGTGACAAGCCCTACGAAACTAGACGCATGAGACTAGAAACAAGTTCCACGAAACCAGCGAACAAATCCGACGAAATAGCAAAACTAGAAGCAAACCGGACGAGACTAGAAACAAACCCGACGAGGCTATAAACAATCCCTACGAAACTAGAAACAAGCCCTACGAGTCTAGATATATGAGACTAGCCAGATGAAATTAGCAGCACGACGCTAGATATATGAGACTAGACAGACGAGGCTAGATACATGATACTAGACAGACGAGGCTAGATACATAAGACTAGAGAGACGAGGCTAAATACATGAGACTAGATAAGACTGAACTAAAATATAAAAGGAATTGTTTTATGTATAATTTAATAAACATACATATTAAGATTTTGATTTATCGGTAGTCGGTTAGGCATAGCCGTATGTCTGGTATTCATAAGAACTTCCTGTTATCTTATCAACAGTGCGCGAATATGAAATTTTTTTATTATGAAACGCAGTATAATCAATTTCTTTAAATTCAGTCCACATAGTCCACATTCAAGTCCACATCAAAACGATTATCTAATAATAAATATTAGTTTCCAAGAGAATAAAAGGTTGTAAAATAATGAAAACTCTACATAAAATGAATGGTTTTATTAATTTCTAATAATACATTTAACTTTACCTCAATACATTTGAATACTTTGAACAACATTCAACATTTCTCACGCTACACATAGAATATTCGCTAATATGATTTAAACATGTAAGAATTAAAAGTCGATGTGAAGAGGATGCAGGTGGATGGAAAGTGGATGTAAAGTGGCTGTCTAGTGGATTCAAGTGGATGGAAAATGTATGTAAAGTGGATGCAGGTGGATGGAAAGTGGATGTAAAGTGGATGCAAGTAGATGGAAAGTGGATGTAACGTGGGTGGAAAGTGGATGCAAGTGGATGGAAACTGGATGGAAAGTGGAAGCAGGCGGATAAAAAATGGATGTAAAGTGGATGTAAAGTAGATGCAAGTGGATGGAAAGTGGATGGAAAGTGGATGGACAGTGGTTGTAAAGTGAATGCAGGTGTATGGAAAGTGGATGTAAAGTGGATGCAAGTGGATGGAAAGTGGATGGAACGTGGATGGAAAGTCGATGTAAAGTGTATGCAGGTGGATGGAAAGTGGATGTAAAGTGCATGTTAAGTTGATGCAAAGTGGATGGAAAGTGGGCGGAAAGTGGATGGAAAGTGGATGTAAAAAGGATGCAGCTAGATGGAAAGTGGATGTAAAGTGGATGCAAAGGGATGGAAAGTGGATGGAAAGTGGATACAGGTGGATGTAAAGTGGATGGAAAGAGGATTCAAAGTGGATGCTGATGGATGAAAAGTGGATGCAAGTAGCATGGAAAGTAGATGTAAAGTGGATGCAAATGGATGGAAAGTGGATGGTAAGTGGATGTAAAGTGGATGCAGGTGGATGGAAAGTCTATGTCAAGTGGATGAAGTTGGACGGAAAGTGGATGTAAAGTGGATTGAAAGTGGATGGAAAGTGGATGTAAAAAGGATGCAGCTAGATGGAAAGTGGATGTGAAGTGGATGTAAAGTGGATGCAAAGGGATGGAAAGTGGATGGAAAGTGGATACAGGTGGATGGAAAGTGGATGCAAGTGAATGGAAAGTGGATGTAAAGTGGATGGAAAGAGGATTTAAAGTGGATGCAGATGCATGAAAAGTGGATGCAAGTAGATGGAAAGTGAGAATTAAGGGTTGTAAAATAATGAAAACTCCACATTTGTAGTTTTTGTTAAATTCTAATAATAATAATGCGTAAGAATTAAAAAAATATTCTAATAACAGCTTTTTCAAATGTCCTTTTACAAAGATAATATAGAAACTATCTGAATGTTGAATGTGAAACTTTAAAATATTTTGAAACAGATTTAACGATAAATTTCCAACGCTGTATTTAAGTCCGTGATAGTAATCCTCCAACCATCGAACTTGTTTCTTATCTGATGCGTTAAGAGATCTGAATGGTGTTGATGGTTTGACTAGATAGGTATCTAAATTATCTTTAATCCCATTGGGTTCGGTTAGCATTGGGGTAGGTTAGCATTAGATTAGTTGGGTTAGATTACAGGAGTTAGGAATGAAGCGCGCTTCAGTCTTAACCTCCCGTAATCTAACCCAACTAATCTAATACTAACCTACCCTAATGCTAACCCAACTAACCTAACCCAATGAGATTAAAGTGTGTGTCCGGAATGAAACCGGAAGTGTCAAGGTCAGGGTCAAGCACATAGTAGTTTGGAGGAGGAGGAGGATTTAAAACATAGGATCTTTCCCTACTTATATTCAACCTTTCCGTAGCTCTATGTTGAATCCCATGTTGAAACACAACAGATATTTTTGTGCTATTTATATTGTATACAAATAACTGTTGTGTTCCAAAATGAGATATGTTTTGCAGACTTAAAAAGTTTTATAATATTATGGAGCTACGAAAGATTGAATATATTTATACATTAAAGCTATAATCTGCTTTAATAAGTTGTTATGATTGTATCTATAATTAGTTTTGTTTCACCACAATATTCAATTTTCATTTAAATCAATAACTGAAACAAGGTTCAGTCAGGTCTTTCTACACACATGTCATACAAAACCTAACCTCGACAGCCCGGCGCATGGTTTTCAAACTAATGTTAGTTTATTCCATTTTATAATTCAAAGGAGCAAAGCTGCACTGATAAGAGATAGATCTCGAAATGCGTCTGCAGATGGCTATTCACTTTGGTTAAATAAAAAGATGTGATCTTAAGAACCATATTTTTTATCTAGTTCTTGTTTAGTGCCACGCAGGTGGACTGGAGGCTAGTAAATAGCATACAAATATCTGTTGTGTTTCGACATGAGATTTACTTTGTAGTCTTAAAAAGACTAAATAATTTTATAGAGCTACGGAAAGGTTGAATATATTTGTATATTCAATCTACATTCCGATTTTATAAGTTGGTATGATTTTATCTATAATTAGTTTGGTCTCACGCCAATTCAAAGTATCAAAGTCAATATATAGTCAAAGCTTGATATCACTCAGAGATTTGTTAATCAGGAAAGTTTACAAAGAATTCGATTCGTTGATTTAGGAGGTTTTTGCAAATTGTTGGTTCCTTCATAATTTGATATTTGTTTCTGGTTCTTCAATTTGTTAATGATTTTGAAACGACAATTTGCCAGTTTTGAACTCATTTTAACTAACTACCCCTAAGTCTAATTACTACTGTCAAACTAATATTAAAAAACAATCTAAATGTAGACTAATTTAGTATAACTAGAGTAAACCCACCTTTGTAAACGCAATCAGACAGGAGGTTTTAGATTTGACTCTAGCTGATGCTTTTACAACAGAGTTAATCATAGATTGGCGAGTTCTCGACGAGCCATCAATGTCAGACAACCAAAAGATTGAGTTCCACTTAGGTGAGGCACACAATGTGGCAATAGAGCGCAGGAACCCTAGGTGTACTGATTGGGAACTCTACAAAGAGATCCTCAGACAGGAAAGCGAAGGTCTCCGCCTCATAATAAACACAACAGACGAGCTGGAAGCATTGTCTCATCTAAAAGGCGTTCTAACACATGTCTATGAAACTAGCAATCCTCTCAAAAAGATGCAAAAATCAAGGGCTGTTCCTTGGTGGAACAAAGAGCTAGGATGTCTGAGAAAGACGTGCAGGAAAGTCTTCAACGGTGCGAAAAGAACGGGCAACTGGGAAGTCTACAGAGTAGCACTTACTGATTACAACAAAGAATTGAGAAGGTCGAAAAGGAAAACCTGGCGTGACTTCTGTGAGGGCATTGATCAATTCTCCACAACGGCAAGGCTGCAAAAGGTTCTGGCAAAGGACCAATCAAATGAAATCGGGCTTATTAAGACACCGAGTGGTAAATATACCAAAGATTTAGAGGAAAGTCTAAGCGTTTTACAGCAGACGCACTTTCCTGGCTCTAGGATAACGCGGATAACGCGGATGAAGCGCCCAGCCAAAATCTGCAAAAACATGGCAACAACCATGTTTACTGTTTAAAAATTCGCATGGGCTGTGAACAGTTTTAAGCCATTTAAGGCTGCCGGAGCTGATGGTATTTTTCCGGCAATGCTGCTGAAAAGGATCGAAACCATACCCCCCTGCATTGCTGAGATATTTAAGGCCAGCTTTCCACTGACGTACATACCGCTGGAATGGAAAGAGGCCAAGGTGATATTCATCCCTACGGCAGGGCGCAGGCCTCAAGACCTGGCAAAGTCCTACCGACCCATTAGCCCCACTTCCTTCCTCCTAAAAACAATAGAAAAAATTGCGGACAATCACATACGGTGTGGACCTCTTAAAAGAAGTCCTCTCCATAAGCATCAATACGCTTATCAGCCAGGAAAATCCACAATGGACGCTCTACACGAGATAACGAACACAATGGAAGCAGCACTGAACTGCAAAGAAATTGCAGTCGGTATCTTTATAGATATAGAGGGAGCTTTTTACAACACAACTAGTTTATCAATAAAGAATGCAGCCACCAACAAAGGGATCGAAGGCCCTATCATTGAGTGGATTCGAGAGGCTGCCCACAAGGGGGGTGGGGGGGGTGGGGTGTTATCGCCTCTGCTGTGGTGCCTGGTTGTTGATGATATCCTAGATGTGCTAACAAAGAACGGGTATAAGGCGGTTGGTTATGCAGACGATGTTGCCATCATAATAACGGGTAATGGCATAAAAGTTTTGTAGTACAATCATGAACCTTGCACAGAGTGTACCATCAACTGTTGGAGAAAGAAGGAGGGCCTTAGTGTCAACCCGAGCAAAACAGTAATGCTCCCCTTTACCAGAAAGAGGAAGCTGAACTTGAAAGCTCCGAGCATTCATGGTCAGACGTTAGAGTTCTCCGAGGCGGTAAAATATCTAGGGGTAACCTTGGATAAGAAACTCACTTGGAACTCGCATCTGAACAAAACGCTCTTAAAAGCCACAGCGGCCTTTTGGATCTGCCGTACGTTTTTTGGGAAAACATGGGGAAAAACCCAAAATGGTCCTATGGTCTTACACAGCAGTAGTAAGACTGATTATCTTATAGTTGATTATTATTATAGTGGTACAAAACAAAGGAAATAAAGACCCAAAACATGCTACAAAATCTTCAACGGCTTGCGTGCTTGGGTATAACAGGAGCGAGCAATCTACTCCAACCACAGCAAATAAAGTTCTGTTGGACCTACTCTCACTGCACTAACAGGTAGAAAAAGAATGTATTCTCAGTGCTCTGAGACTAAGGTATACATCGCCTATTCAGAGACACATGAAAATAAGAGAACAAATCGGAGAGATATTTCTGAAGCTTCCCTGGGACGCAATGTCTACAGAATACGACTTTGACACAGCCGTTGAAGTGGTCATCAATGACCGCCAAAGCAGTGCTCAAAGAATCGAAAACCTAAAAGCCAAAGCGTCCATGTGGTACACAGACGCAGCAAAAACTGCTAAGGGTACTGGCATATACAGCCGGAGTCACAGCGAGTCCACGGCATTGGGCCAGGCTCCCACGGTACTACAGGCTGAAATTATAGCCATTGAAAGATGCGCACAAATCTGCCTACAGAAAAAAAAAACCGGCCAAGTGCGAGTTGTGACTCGCGCACCGAGGGTTCCGTACAAACTTGTATAGTATAGTATTATTATGTAGATTATCAACTTATTATGTAGATTATAAAGAAAAATTAGACGAAATATAATATATACAGGATGTTACGGGACTTGAGTATGTCGCATGTCGGTTATAAAAAAGCAAAATTTAGACATAATATATACCCTGTATATATTATGTATATAAAGCGTACGTGATGAAATGCATAACGAATATAAACAAAGAAAATTCAGAATAAACATAGAATAGGACCTAACTGTATGCAACCCATATTCTTCTGGAGCCTGACAATACCACTACGACAACATTAGTGAATTTTCATAAGTTTCAAATAGTAAATTCGCATTTTTCTTGTAATTAAACTACATATTTACGGTTTTCAGATTTTTCCCTTGACATGTGCTGTAAGATACCGCTTCTTGCCAAATTTCATGATTCTAGGTCAACGGGAAGTACCCTATAGGTTTTGATTCCCTCATGAAATCGCAAAATATGCGACATAAACGGTCATATCTTTTGATCGCGTTGACTTACAAGTTTGATTTTTTCACAGCTGAAAGAGACCGCAGACTCGAGTATTTGATACAAATTTCAACTTGTTACCTCTACGCGTTCCTGAGAAAAAGGTCTTGACAGACAGACAGACGGACAGACAGACAGACAGACAGACAGACAGACAGACAGACAGACGGACAACAAAGTGATCCTATAAGGGTTCCGTTTTCGGTATGGAACCCTAAAAAACGTCTTAAAGGAGTGCAAATCTACATCCTAACGGACAGCCAGGTAGCTCTAAGGAATTTAAAAGCCCATTTTAATTCCTAGTTAACCTGGAACTGTAAACAAACCCTCAAGCAACTGGTGAAAAGTAACAGACTCACGCTAATGTCGTCACCTGGTCACTAGGGCATATATGGGAATGTAATGGCCGACGCACTCGCCAAAAGCGGGGCCGAGGCTCCCTTCTTGGGCCCGGAGCCAACTTGGCTTACAAAGGCCCACTTACGGCAGAGGGCTAAGAAATGGGAAGAAGAGCAAAGGCAAACCCACTGGAAGAACACGCCAGGACAGAGGCAAGCTTAAATGCTCAAAATCTATTCTGCCGCAATAACGCAGCAGATGCAAAGCTTCTTATGAAGAGAAATCAAAACTTTGGTAGGCATACTCACAGGACATTGTCCAGTGAGATATCACCTACACAAAATGGGAAAGGCATAGGAAGTTGCCTGTAGAATCAGATGAAGAAACCGCTAAACACATAATGTGCACATGTGTAGCGCTAGCACAGATAAAGCTTGGCCACTTCGGGGTCGCAAGTTTGACCACTGAGAGCAGGCTGAGAGAGAGAAAGAGAGAGAGCCTGCTAGAGCTGAGTAGCAGGCCTCTCAGGAATATCTTAGACTTCGTTCACGGAGTTGAATTCCTGGGAGAGAAATTGTAGGAGGGTCAAGCACTAATCTTCAATTTCTTAATGTTTTTAAGGGACAATAGAAATTTACAAAATTGCAACTCATCTTAACTAACTACGTCTAAATCTAATTACAACTGTCTAACTAATATTAAAAGACAATCTAAATCTACACTTACTTAATTATTATAAGCAGAGCAAACCTCGTAGTTATTTGTTTTGGAGGCTTAGATGATGTAATAAAATTGACAAAACTGTCATCAATACATAGAGAAAAAAAAGTTAGACCAAAGATTCTAAGCAAAACTACGATGAATAGAGCTTTATAAATCTTCATTGACTAAAATTTGATGGACATACATACAACACAACAAAATAAGAAAGTTTATATATCGAAGATTTATCTACCAAGCTGTGTTTAAATAAACATAAGACAAAGCCAGGCAAGGTTCTGATTATGAGCTTTGGAGTTAAAAAAAAAACTTTATTGAAATAAAGAATAAACTATAATATAGAATAATCTTGCAAGCATAAATCCTAAATAAAGTCAGAATAATAAAATCTAGTTTACTTTAAAAAATCGTTATAAATTTCCCTCGTATAGTTTTATAGGATACAATAACATTTTACAAGTACAATTCCTTGCGTTACATAAAATCCCTGCTGTGGAAAGCAAAATAGTTGAATATAAATTTCCATACGAAAAACGACAAATACCTTTTATATAGTTATTTGTTCCATTCGAAAATTTGATTGACACAATAATAAGCAAATGGATTTCCTCTTTGCATAAAGGATAAAGAAAGTAAACGGATACGTCCCGCGACACGTATACAATATTATATAGTCCGTATTGATCCTGGAAAGAGGGAATTGTTTGAATGAACCTGTCGGTCTGCTCTGAGTTCAGCCGACAGGTATATACGTGTGTGTGAATGTGTGCATTCTGTATTATCCTAGGCCTGACATAGCCAGATGCCCGTGTAATTATTTCTCGGCACAATTGTTTGAAGTATCCGGTTATGTTCTATTTCCTCTAACATCACAGTGTTACAGGCTCTCGCTCCAGGCCTAACCACAACTGACTACTTTTTTCCACGATTACGCAGTCTCATTATCACATTTTATTTTAAATTTATAACTAATTATTATATCATTAACTCTTTTATTTACGGACACTTCTTAGGAACACATCATAGAGCTAGTAAGTATTAAGGTTAAGCTTGTCGAATCAAATTAAAAAGATATAAGAATAATTACCATACATTACAAGACAGACAATATCAAACAGACCAGACAGATCAGATAGACACAACAGACCCGACAGACAGCACAAACCAGACAGGCTACACAGAGCTGACAGACCAGACAGACTGTAGTGTACAGTAACCTGCATAATTGTTCGTTTGTCCTCCTGTAAAGTGTATTGTCTTTTAAGAGATAAGTAAGAGTGGAGTCAGGTGGTCGCAGAGGTGACTTCGCCCTCTCTGCTTCCAGCCTTCGCAGTGTCCAAGACGTTCTTTTACAAAGTCTTACTTATGTTAACATATATGTATATGTATATATATATATATATATATATATATATATATATATATATATATATATATATATATATATATATATATATGTATAGATATATACGTTGTTAAGCCTAAATGATTGTTTTATATACCTCTCTACTGGACACCCACTTGACCCCCTCAATACATATTACAGACCAGGCAGACCAGACAGACCATAAAGCCCAGACAGACCCGACAGACCAGACAGACCAGACAGACCAGACAGACCAGACAGACCAGACAGACCAGACAGACCTGACAGACCAGACATACCAGACAGACCAGACAGACCAGACAGACCAGACAGACCAGACAGACCAGACAGACCAGACAGACCAGACAGACCAGACAGACCAGACAGACCAGACAGACCAGACAGACCAGACAGACCAGACAGACCAGACAGACCAGATAGACCAGACACACCAGACAGACCAGACAGACCAGACAGACCAGACAGACCAGACAGACCAGACAGACCAGACAGACCAGACAGACCAGACAGACCAGACAGACCAGACAGACCAGACAGACCAGACAGACCAGACAGACCAGACAGACCAGACAGACCAGACAGACCAGACAGACCAGACAGACCAGACAGATCAGACAAATCAGACAGACCATACAGACCAGATAGACCAGACAGATCAGACAGACCAGATAGACCAGACAAACCATACAGACCAGACAGACCAGACAGACCAGACAGACCAGACAGACCAGACAGACCAGACAGACCAGACAGACCAGACAGACCAGACAGACCAGACAGACCAGACAGACCAGACAGACCAGACAAACCATACAGACCAGACAGACCAGACAGACCAGACAGACCAGACAGACCAGACAGACCAGACAGACCAGACAGACCAGACAGACCAGACACACCAGACAGACCAGACAGACCAGACAAACCATACAGACCAGACAAACCATACAGACCAGACAGACCAGACAGACCAGACAGACCAGACAGACCAGACAGACCAGACAGACCAGACCGACCAGACAGACCAGACAGACCAGACAGACCAGACAGACCAGACAGACCAGACGGACCAGACAGACGAGACACACCAGACAGACCAGACAGACCAGACAGACCAGACAAACCATACAGACCAGACAGACCAGACAGACCAGACAGACCAGACAGACCAGACAGACCAGACAGACCAGACAGACCAGACAGACCAGACAGACCAGACAGACCAGACAGACCAGACAGACCAGACAGACCAGACAGACCAGACAGACCAGACAGACCAGACAGACCAGACAGACCAGACAGACCAGGCAGACCAGACAAACCAGACTGACCAACTCCTCCAGCTCCTCCAAGGAGCCGTGTAACTTTGTCGATGGTGGAGGGGTTTAGTAGCTGCTTAGGGGACGAGTAGTGAAGCGAAAGACGCCTCAACTCTTCCTCTTATTCTAAGGCTCCACCCTCCATCGATATCTTCAGATCTTGAGTGGAGTCACCGCTCTTCACCTCTCTTCCATCCTTTCTATCAGTCTCTCTGGACCAACTCTTGAATATCGGTTTCGACGCTATTAGGGTTGCCGAGGGCTGGAGACCAACTTTAACAAAACATTTTCTTGAACTTCTTTAAATCTTTCAGGGATGACTTCCTAGAACAACACTGGCTGTAATAACCGCCAATGAACGGGCACCGAAACAAAGAGGAAAACAACCTATTCAAGAAAAAAAATTCCTACACCCAGTTGCGCGGGTGTAGGTTGTTCGGCCAGAAGAAAAATGTAATGAGCTCTGAAAAGGAATACGTGTTTACGGTGCAGGGGAGGGATACCTCAGTGCTGGTCGGTGTAGGAAGTGTGCGAGTGGGCTCGCCCCGACCGTCATCCAACTACCGCCCAGCACTCCTGGTAGGCGACCAAGCCGGAGTGCGGGTTACTGCTATTGGAAGATCAGAAATAAAGAGCAACTCTCCGATAACAGCGAACAGCCTAAGGCTGCCTCACAGCAGGCTGCACCCCACCTCACAGAGGCAAAGGTGCAACTCTTTGCTTGCTGCTCTGATGACCAAGAAAAGGAAAGTGGGAGACACTTTCATTAAGACCAACGATCCTGACTGTGCAGATCCTTAAAAAAAAGGAGTGCCAAACTGCGTTCAATATCATTGAAGCAATTCACATGGATCACGCAATACACGGCGCAGCTGCTTAAATAACCGAAGATAACCCAAACCAAAAGGGAAATAAAAACCATCATAGGGTATTTGAAAAACAAGTGGACACACTCAACAGGGAGTCGGCAAAGAAGTGGTTTGAGTCCCACAGATGGGAAAAAGCAGAGATAGCTCTGCTGTTTGACCAGCTGGCACCGACATCTGTGTGCTGGGCCGGTACACATACTACTGAGGACAAGAAACAAGACCGCAACCCCACCTGCAAATGTATCGCAATGGAAGTAATCACCGAGGTTCCAACAGCGGAAACCAACGAGGAATATAAAGCATGTGTCGGGCAAAAATGGCACGAGTCTGCATTTGCAACAACGATAGTAGTGCAGGAAGACCTCTATAACCAAGACGAAGAATGCGACAGACAATCCCGTCATTACAAAACTCCTAAAGAACAATAGGAAACTGAGAGACGCTATGCAACATAACAGAACTATGGCTCGTTAACAGTACAGAAAAGTACCACATGTGTGTGCACTTCGGACGAGGAGCAACCAGGGAATAAAAGCGAACATACTACATGTATTCTTAATCTGGAAGCGATGAAAGACGAATGGGACGAAGACCAAAGAGACATAAGTTGGAAGGCCCGCTTTAACTCCTTAAAGAAAGCCAAAGCTACAATAAACCCGCTCAGCAGAAAAAAAATTGTGTTCGTGCCCACAAACGGGACGTACTCCGCCCAGTTAAGAAAAATGATAGAGTGCATATTTCAGCACAGTGAGTACAAAACTGAGATACAGGTATCCAAAAAAGTGTACTTGCGACTCCATAGACCACACAATCAGACAAACTCTGAAGATAATGGTAGCTGGACCCAGCAGAGAACTACGAAAACTAGAAGACAACATCAACGGCCGAAAACGCTCACCTTCAAACCAAACGAAGGATCAGGCCTAACTTTTTTATTTTAGCACCATCTACACAGAACTGCTAGGGGTTACAGTTAACTCTGTATGAAGAACAACGAATGGCAACGTAAAACTAGTTGTGAGAGAAAATAAACAGGGTGCCATAGGCGACTTTAGGACGCAAGCGCTGAAAAGCCTGCAAGGCACGACATCAGAGGTTGAGTCCCGTCTAAAAAGGAAGACAAAAAAGGAAATCGCGGTGCTATGGGAAGCGTGCATCGGGAAAAAAAGATTCGGAGTCAAGGCTAAAATCAACAAGAAACGCAGATCTTAAAGAACTACCAAATAGCAATGCAGCTTACGCCTCTGCTATGAAAGAAGTGAAGACCAGCGTAAAAAAGGCGCAAGAGCTGCTGGGACAAAAAGTCATTGTGGCTGTGAACGGCGATGTTTAGGGAGACTTTAGGATTGTGCCACATATCAAATCTTGCCACTGCGAGCAAGATTAACGCAGCCAGAAATGTTTTGTTCCCGCAGAAAGAACCTATTTTCTGGGAGCGAGAAATCGTGGACACTTTACCCCCAGAAAACCTGACCAGAGAAATCTTAGAGGCTACTGCAAGAATAAAAACTAATAAAACCCCATACCCTGATGGCCTTCAATCGGTCATCCGCAGTAGAAACATACCAGATAGATGGAAAGAGGCCAGATTGATTTTATTCCTCAAGGCGGGAAAGCCCACTTCGCTACGCCCAATCTGCCTCCTGGACAGCTTAGGCAAACTTTTCGAGCGTATAGTAGCTACCAGGATAAACAAAGAATTTGATCAGCACGGAGGGCTATCAACCGCATAATATGGTTTTCGAGCAGGGAGGTCGACAAGAGATGCCATACAGGTGATTATCAAAATCGCCCACTATGCCAACTTTGGTAAACCTAGGCACAAAAAGTATGTCTAGCCGTTGCACTAGATGTTATGATATATTTATGATATGTTATGATTTGAGAATGCGTCTAATATCCTGCCCCTGATATCTACATATTTAATAGACCTAATTTAAAGCTACTTCACGAACAGGAGCCTAATAACGATAAAGAGATGGAAATTTCGCCGCTTATGTAAAAGAATAGGAAAACTAGAAAGCGACGGCTGTCGATACTGCTTAAAACGGATACTATCTACACACTATCTTTCAATATTGCCTTAGCAAGACAGAAGGTGAGAGAACCCATTATCACGCAGAAAATGGCAAATCTCATGATGAAGAGTGAAGACAACTGGAAGACAATAACAAACTTCTTTAGAGATAAAAGATAAAAGAAGGAATGGCGTAACAAGTAACAAAGGGCGACCTTAGATCCCGAGTCTCCCCTCCGAAGTAATGCTCGCGCGGTTCCGGAGTAAAGTAAAGAACTAGAGGAGAGGTTTTAGTGGATATGATGGCAAACAACAACTGTACCAGAGAGCCCCACACAACACGGGAACGTAGACCCCATGTGTGCACTAATGCATTTACCCTCACAGACCCGATAGACCAGACAAACCAGACAGACCAAACAACCCAGACATACCAGACAGACCAGACAGACCGGACAGACCTGACAGACCGGACAGACTGGACAGTCCGCACAGACCGATAGACCAGACAGACCGGACAGACTAAATAGACAAGTCATGGCAGACAAGACTAGACAGAGAAAACTTAACAAACAAGATTGGATAGACAAGACAAATAAGTCTATACTGATAAGACTAGACCGATAAAAATGTTTACTATGATTAAATAATAAATAATTTCAGCGATAACAGATTTCGATCATTATCCGCGTTTAACAATGTTTTGAAATATAGGAAGTTAATTATGTTTTTTGTTGTGTGCAGTATAACAACAGTGGATAAAACCAGAGCCGACAAGTGCAAGGGTTTTCTCATGAGAAATCCTAACGATAGAAACTCCTACACTGTTAATAGTAAACCAAAAACAAAATAACAATTACCTCTGTGCCTTTTCTTGAGATATTAGAATCAAATTCATTCTACCTAGGTTCATCCTTAACACATTTGTCTTCCTCATTCGATATTTGTTCCGGCTGTGTTCGGCACCTAATTGATGTATCGTCGGTTTTGTTAAGAAATAAACCGCACTGGCATCATAGTTTTCCTAGATCGGATACCAGCCAAACTTCTTAACAACGAGATGACTGTTTTCTGTATCCAGATATTCCTTGGGGAATCCCACCTAATGAAACTTTCAACTGAGAATCCTCACGATCGTATATATACTTACTAAAGAATAAAACTATAAAGAAAATACAGATTTCCAAATTAGAAATCGATATTTATATGTCTGTCTAGTTTTGTCTGTTTAGTCTTGTCTGTCTAGTTTTGCCTGTCTAGTCTTGTGTATCTAGTCTGTCTAATCTTGTCTCTCAAGTCTTGTCCGTCTAGTCTTGTCTGTGTAGACTTGGCTATCTAGTCTTATCTAGTCTTGTCTGTCTAGTCTTGTCTGTCTAGTCTTGTCTGTCTAGTCTTGTCTGTCTAGTCTTGTCTGTCTGGTATTGTCTGTCTAGTCTTGTCTGTCTAGTCTTGTCTGTCTAGTCTTGTCTGTCTAGTCTTGTCTGTCTAGTCTTGTCTGTCTAGTCTTGTCTGTCTAGTCTTGTCTGTCTAGTCTTGTCTGTCTAGTCTTGTCTGTCTAGTCTTGTCTGTCTAGTCTTGTCTGTCTAGTCTTGTCTGTCTAGTCTTGTCTGTCTAGTCTTGTCTGTCTAGTCTTGTCTGTCTAGTCTTGTCTGTCTAGTCTTGTCTGTCTAGTCTTGTCTGTCTAGTCTTGTCTGTCTAGTCTTGTCTGTCTAGTCTTGTCTGTCTAGTCTTGTCTGTCTAGTCTTGTCTGTCTAGTCTTGTCTGTCTAGTCTTGTCTGTCTAGTCTTGTCTGTCTAGTCTTGTCTGTCTAGTCTTGTCTGTCTAGTCTTGACTGTCTAGTCTTGTCTGTCTAGTCTTGGCATAACTTCACCACGTTCCTCCCCCTTTCATTTCAAAGCATTCATCCATTCATTCGTTGTGCCGGGCGCGTCGTTAATCGCCGTGCCCCCCCTCACATAAGAGTTTACAATAAATTTGTGCGCCCCCTCCGCACTAAGGGGGGCCCGGCGATGGCACGCTCGGCTCGCGCATAGCAACCCCTCAACCCGCCTTACGCTCGACCCTTTCATCCTTCTCCTTTCTCCTCATTATATAACCTATCATTCCAGTCAGCACGCCCCATTCATACTCACTGCGGAGAATAATTCTCACCATACTCTCCTTGTTCACATTCTCTCCCACCTTGCATTCTGCGGCGCTCCTCATTCTCTCCCATCTCGTACACTCGAAGATGGTATGCTCCGCAGTGTCCTCAGTCGCTCCACAGTACCTACAGTGCGCCTCAACCAGTTTCCCGATGCGCACCAGGTAAGACCCAAAGCATCCATACCCCGTAAGCGCCTGGGTGAGGTGATAATTCACCTCCCTGTGCCCACGGTTGACCCATTCAACGATAGTCGGAATCAGTTGCCTGGTCCAGGCTCTCTTTTCCGACCCCTGCCATAGCTCTTGCCATACACGCATTGTTTTTTCCCATTCATTTCTAGGGTCATTACCTCCCCAAACTCTCACCCTTTCATGCGCCAGAAGGTCTAACGGGATAACTCCAGCAACGACCGCCACGGCGTCGCCAGAAACAGTCCTGTATGCGCTGCACACACGCAGCAGCATACACCTTTACACTCTCATCAGTCTCGCTCTATAACATTCAATCCTGAACGCATTTATCCATGCCGGCACCCCATACAGGAGAATGGAGTGCACGACCGCATTCATAACCCTCCTGTTGGAGGCCAACGGCCCACCTATGTTGGGCATCAGCCGTCCAAGGGCTCTCACACATGCTGTAGCCTTGCTCACCACCCGGGTGACCTGATCGGACACCCTGAGATTTCGCTGGAGCTCTACCCCAAGGTATCTTACAGATTCCCGAGCCGGTACGCCAACTGTCCCCATTCGCACGGTCAATTCACGCAGCTTTCTTCTCCCAATTAGCAGGACCGCCTCGGTTTTGTGGGGAGCCAGAGCAAGCACTTTTCCCCCCATCCACCAATCAATCCTACCAATTGCTTCATTTATTATCGCTTTCAGACTTTGTTCCGTTCTTGCGACAGCGACCACCGCTAAGTCATCAGCGTACCCTACGAGTGTAACCCCGTCTGGCAGCCTCAATCTCAAAACCTCATCATAAAATATGTTCCACAGTATCGGCCCAAGAACCGAACCCTGTGGAACACCCGCAATCATTTTGAAGATTTTACCTTCCACAGTCACTATCTCGCTATCATTCAAGTAGCTCCCCACCATCTATCGAAGGTAGGGAGCCACCCCCTTTATTCCGCCCCATGGGACCGAATTGAAGGCATTTTTCACGTCCAGGGTTACAAGCACGCAGTAGCTACGGGTACGCCATGGACCCGTATTTGCTAACCTTGCTCTCTCTATCACACGCATCATTGCGTTCACCGTAGTGCGGCCGCCTCTGAACCCATACTGTTCCTCTGAAATACCCCCTGCCCTCTCGAGATCCTCATTTATCCTAGCTCCGATCATAATCTCAAACATCTTCGCTATCCCATTCAGTAGGCAGATTGGCCTGTAATTAGCTTCCTCTCCTTCCTTTCGCTCTTTTGCAATCATCACCAGTCTCGCTCTCTTCCACTCTTTGGGGAAACTGCCATTAATCAACAATTCATTCATCATGCTCAAGCACATGTCCTCACACACATGCCCAAACACCTTGCACGCTTCCGGTGGAACACCATCAGGACCCGGCGCTTTTCCCTCCTTCATCCGGCCAACTGTACTCTGCAGCTCGGCCGGAGTGAAAAGGGGCGCCGATCTCCATCCCACGGGTTCCAGCCAGTTCATTCGCTCATGTACTGGGAACAGCTTCTTGACTTCCGTCATTAGGCTATCCCCCGGAGAGTATTAACCCTGTGCGCAATTTTTCTGGTGACGATCTTATAGCCGTCGCCCCAGATGTTATTATTCACCTCTTCGCAGAGCACTCTCCAAGCTTCTTGCTTGGAGTTCGCGATGGCTCTGCGAAGTTCCCTGCGCGCCAAGTTATACCTCCTTCTGCACTCCTCACGCACTTCCTCATTTGCTCGTCTATTACTCCTCACCATGCATCTCCTTTCACGCAAACAGGTTTTACGTTTTTCAGCTACCTGCTCATTCCACCAGTAAACTGGCTTCGCCTCTGACGCCCCTCCGTTTTCTCCGAAACACCGCATCACAGGCCCCATGAAGAACTGCTTCGCAGGAGCTCCGCAATCCATTTTCGGGGCCTGTCCTTTCAGCCAGCTCTTTCATGACGTCTCCCAATCTTTCTAGTAGACTCTTGTCCACTCTCCATCCATTCGTTCCACAAGCAACCGGTCCCTCAGAAACATCCTTTCGTACGTCGAAGAGAATATCCTGGTGATCACTCAGATTCTCTCCCTCTCTGACACGCCACTCTTTCACTCTGCCTGCAATCCGTGAGGTGCTAAAAGTGATGTCTATGAAAGACATACTTTCACCCCGCACGAAGGTAGGCACATTCCCACTGTTGTGAACCACCAGGTCCTCCTCTGCCAGCCACTCTTCCATCATTCTCCCTCTCTCATCCTCTCTAGGGGATCCCCACCAAGCGGACTGGGCGTTGAAATCCCCCCCGACAACAATCTCTTTGGACCAGCTTTTCATAGTGGCCCTTAACTCATCCATAAAAGCTACAAACTGCTCTAACATTATGTTAGGCGAGATGTAGCACCCATACAGGACCCAGTTTTCCCATTCGACCCACTCATATCCATTTCCACATCCACACTTAACCATAGGATTTTCCGATTGGAAAATCCTCACAGCAACTTTCTTACACTGGTCCTGGCACGTGGCCTCCCTTACCAATAGTCCGAAGATTTGGTTCGGAGACAATGGCCACATCCACTCTCTCATCATGCACCGTCTTCCATACCAGCTCCATTACAGCCGCACTCCTATTTGAGTTCGTCTTGTCTGTCTAGTCTTGTCTGTCTAGTCTTGACTGTCTAGTCTTGTCTGTCTAGTCTTGTCTGTCTAGTCTTGTCTGTCTAGTCTTGACTGTCTAGTCTTGTCTGTCTAGTCTTGTCTGTCTAGTCTTGTCTGTCTAGTCTTGTCTGTCTAGTCTTGACTGTCTAGTCTAGTCTGTCTACGCTAGTATATCTAGTTTTGTGTGGCTAGTCTTGTCTATCTTGCCTTATTTTGTGCATCTAGTTTTGTGAGCCTAGTTTTGTCTGTCTTGTCTTATTTTGTGCTTCTGGTATTTCTTGTCTTGTCTTGTTTTGTCTGTCTATTTACGTCTGTATAGTTTTGTCTATCTAAGTCTGTATATTTAGTCTTGACTGTCTAGTCTTTTGAATTTAGTGTTGTTAGTCTATTCCAATTATCTGTTGCATTTTATCTCTTTTAATCTTTTATATAAATATATTTGCAATCAGCATTCGGCAGTTTTAGACAAACGTCGCAATGATAATAATCGGTTATTCCGGTCCAAGAAGAAGTAGGAAAATAAAACACAAACGAATGGAACTCGAATTGATCGTCGCAAAAGATAAATTTTGCGGCTGTTGAGTGGAAAAAAGTCTCGGTCAAACAAAAATGTGATTACGGCTGGAACAAAAGCAACAACAAACGTTGCTCTTTACAGCAAAACCCCATGTCAGTTTTCCCTTTATACCCTCATAGTAATCGCATTTATACATGGCCTTTGAAAAGAAAACAAAAACGTGATACGTTTCAATGATCCATCATATTTGATTGATTTCAATATATTTTACTTACTGATTCTGTCCTAATCTCGTAGAATAGAATATTTTATTGGGATATAAAAATATAATAGATTCTTCTACCTTCAAATCTGTTTTTTTTTCTTCTTTTAAGAAGTGTTTGCTAAACCGGTACGAAGTCGACAAAATAAATGGAAGAATACATAACGAATAATCAATTTGGGGTCCCATATTTAATAATTCTCTTTATTAATTCCGAAATATTGCCTGCGCCGGGTGCAGGACGGAAATTAGTAAATATTTATGCAGATACTGTTTTAAAATTGATGCATTCATTACCTCCGCAAGGAACCCTCTACTGCCATTTAAACTTCTTCCATTTCACCTGCCTCCGACGGCACTCAACTTAGGCCCGGGAAAAACAAACGCAAAGTAAAAATTTCTTTATATGTATTCTTTATGGAGACGATCTCGAATATATAGCCCGTCCCCATAAAGCACCTACAAATATATTCATGTATAATTGGACCAAGTTACGCTCAACTTGATTTCTCCAAGGATTAATGCAATTGAATCCTTAACTCTGTGAAATATTAATATTTTAATTATTGTTGCTTCTACACAAACAGTACGTATAGCAGTAATAGGTTTATTACCTACAAAACCTTATTTGAAATCCAAATAGTAAATAAAATTTATTTATTAGATTTATTTATTTTACAAAAAATAAAAAAAACGTAAATACAATTTATACAAATACAGTTACATACATCAAAAATTTATCTCTCGTTAACGCGTCTGCAGATGTCTATTCACTTAATTTAAATAGATAGAAATGTTCTTAAAAATAATGTTATTTATCTAGTACTCGTTGTGTATCATGGTAATGTACTGGGGGATGATAATAATATCCAAGTACCTGTTGTATAAATCAATATCTTGCGTGGCATTAACCAAGAAAGTAGTTGTTTCAACATGGGATTTGTTTTGTATTTTTAAGGCTTTTGTATTAATAAGACTTATAAGCCCGCTAGGCAACCGCCAAACAAGTTAGACGTGCAAAAATTTGCTCAAGTTTATAGTGAAAAACAAATAGTTAACATTGGATTGGTGTTGGTGGTGATTTATATTTTGAAAAGAATTTTTTAATTTGACGTTTAATTAATTTGACATTTTATCAAAGAAACCTAGTAGAAATTAGGAATAAACGAAAAAAAAAAATAAAGCAGATCTGGACCTAGTAATAGAATAATATGTACCCATTTAACAATGACATGGAGCCTTGCACCTGGGAAGAGTGGGATGAACAGAACTCCTTAGCCGTAGTGAAGGCGACCTGTCTAGGGGTGACAACCCCGAATAATAAGTCTCCCAAGCTAACAACTTGGGTAGTATCTTGGACAGTGGCTCGCCACTGTCCCACGAAGAATATTCTTCAACTGGGCATGAAGGAAAATTTCGATGAATGCACTACCCCAGGCGGTAACAAATCCACCGTCACCTATGGTGACCTTAGCGGACCTTCGGATTCTGGGGAGTCCGCACCAACATACTTTAAGGATGAGTCGAATTATCTAAAAATCACCGGACGTAAACTCGGACCAAGACGGCAAAGCTTCTTCGCAAGATTTAATGCCAACTCACTGCTATAAGTGGATAAACGAAACATTTGACTGATTCACTAACACGACACAAAATAATACTGACAGCAGTACATGAAACCAGATTCACGGACGAACATGCCTTATGATGTATGAACATGCCTTATGATATATAACTAATATGATTATGTAGTCCCAAGGCTACATAATCCTCAATGGAAAGGTGGGTCAGCGGGTAATAAAGAATGTACCCCACTTAGGTACAGGATGTATAATTAATCAAAGGATACTGGATTCAATCACCGACTTTACCTCCCCGTGCAGTCGTGTATCCTCCTCCCCTCCCTCAAATGTGCAAACATGTGCTACAGTATAATCAATGTAGACAATCGAGACAGATATGATAAATTCTGGGAAGACTTAGAAGATATTATCTCTAAAATTCCAGAGAGGCACACCGTCATACTGCTTGGTGACTTCAATGCTCAATTGGGAAGAGAGAAAAAATACAGAAATATAGTGGACAATTATCCAGCGCATAATCGAATCAACCGCAACGGAGAACGATTGGTGGATCTATGTAGGACTTTTGGGTTGCTCATTAGGTCAACAGCCTTCAAATACATGCTAAGGAAGCAGAAGACTTGGATTTCATCTAATGCCAACCTGGGTGAATTGCAGATAGATCATGTGGGCATTTGAGAAATACAATACGTGAATGTACTAAGAAATGCGTATTGTATTTTATATTGTATAAGAATGCGTAAATCTGCACTCTGATCACTACCTCTCAAAGATAAATATAAAACTCCAGCCTAGAAACACTAGATTACACAGAAATTCCAAAATGGTAATATTTGACGTAGAGCGACTCAAGAACGGACAAGAAGTAAGTCAGAGTGTGAACAATACAGATCTAAACAGCTAGGAACAATTGAAGGAGACTCTTGTCAAGGCGGCCAATGAACTCGCTAGAAGAAGGAAGCATCGGTAGTGGACTGAAGACTGTGACAATGCAATAGCCCAAAGACAGACAGCCTTGGTGAAGTAGAATTCTAAAAGACCAAGGAAAATTGGCATACATTTTTAGAACAAAGACTGTAACCCTAGCCAAGATAATTCGAGGAACCAAACGAACAACACAAAACCAACTCACCCAAGAATTTCTAAGAATAACTCTAGAGATTTCTTTGGAACCTTCAAGCAGACACTCAAAAAATACGCTCCGCTAAGCCTCAACTTCAGAGACTCACAAGGCAAACTGGCTTATAACGACAAGGACAACTGCCACCTGTTGGCTAAGGACTTTAAAAATCTATTCAACTGTGACCCACAAAGCGAAGACTACGACTATAAACATACCACACGAAACCCAGACTCGCTGCCTTCTTCATTGGATGAAGTTGGCCGATCTTTCAACTTCTTAAGAATAATAAGGCAGCTGGAGAGCACTCTATCGTTGCTGAATTGTGCAAAGGTGCTGGAAACAATGCCGTGCGCAAGATAACCGAGATCAGAGATCCAGGACATCTTGGAAACAGAGATTTTAGCACGCGTTTGGAAATCTGCTCTGATCCATCCGCATCACCAAAAGGGAGATTTTACTGATCTAAACAACTACCGTGGAATTTCTCTCGTCCCGGTAACATACAAGGTTCTCTCGAAGGCGTTACAAACAAGTGCAGAAAATCAGCTAGATTGTCAACTGGGAGAATACCACTGGGGTTTCAGGAAGACCCGATCCTGTGTTGAACAGATCCTCAATCTTAAAACTGTGCTTAGGAAGGCCTACGATTCCATTGATAGAGAAACGCTTAACAAAGTAGTCCAGGAACTAGGGATAGACAACAAAACCTGCAGACTCATCCTAGAAACTTTGACCAAGACCCATTCCAAGGCTAAATTTAGAGTCGAGATTTCAGAAAACTTCGAAATAAAAACTGGAGTGACACAAGGAGATGGACTTTTTCCACTTCTCTTCAATTGTGTCCTTCAAAAAGTTATGATGGAATGGCTCAAGGAACCGATTGGAATTGGAAAGAACAATTTGGGTGCTCAGAGTAGTATCTACCTGGGACTAAGATCGATGGATTGGTTGTAGATTGCCTCCCCTTTGTAGATGACATGGCACCGTTTGCTGTTTCTCTTGAGATGGCAACAATGCAGGTAAATTGCCTCAGTAGACATACTGCCAAAGTGGATCTTCAAGTGTCGCTGGAATAAACAGAATTCTTTACCAATATCAGAGAAGCAAACAGATAGATGTTACTAGAGCAGGGAAACATCAAAAGGACTGAGAAATTCAAGTATCTCGGCGAGTGGCTTGAACCCAACTTATCAGTAAGAGCAGCATAATTCAAGAGTGTCAACAAGTTAGAACTATCCTATCGATTGACTAAGAACACTTACAATAAGAAATACCTGTCACGCAACCTGAAACTTAAGCACTACACATCAGTTTTACGACCAGAAACCCTATATGCCATGGAGTATCTTTCCTTGAACCGATGAGGTATGGTAGAGAAATAGGAAATCAGAGAGGAGAATCCTCAGGAAGATCGTAGGCCCGGTAAAGGAAGATGGGGAATTCCGAAGGCGGCATAACTCTGAGCTTTACGAAAATATTGAGATGCTCTCCGACTGTGCAAGGAAAAGGAGGGTAGCTTTCTATGGTCACGTTGCAAGATTACCTCCAAACCGACTAACCAACCGTCTGTTCGTCTTCTGGCAAAACAAGATGGTTCGTACTACTTGGTTGACAGAAACTGAGGATAATAAAGAACTGGTAATAACAGATCTCAAAAACAGAGAGTCTGAAGGAAGGAAGGAGACACCCTGAAGGAAGTCCGTGGATATCAGGAAAAACCCCGAAGGAAAGGTACCCCCTGGACAGAAGAGAGAAAGGAGTTACCCCGGCAGAAGATGCGACAATACTGGGCAAAGATCAAAACCCAACAGTTGAACAAGCGTGGTCCAATGTAGTCCTATTCGAAAGAAGAAGAAGAAGAAGAAGACTTAATATTATTGAACTACGAGCAGGTTGAATATATTTATATATTGGGTCTACATTTCGCCCTTAATAAGTTTATATGATTATTTCTATAATTAGTATGGTTTCACCAATATAGAATTCCAGAAATTGTAATTCCATTTTTTTTTATCTTCTTAAAATTCAAGTCCCTATGTAGCGCCATTGGAAGAAAATTAATAACACAAAAGAGGCGATCAATAATGATTTATTTTCTGGAAAATTTCTTGAAGGGATTGTTCTTCCGTTTTGGAACCTCTAGTATAAACAGAGGAGACTCTAAAGACGAGATTTGAAGAGATAGGGAGTTAGCAGAGATAACAGAAATGATGCACAGATCAAACGAGACTAGATATACAAACGCTACAGAGGCAGGATTTGAGCCAAAACTTTATATTTTTGTTTGGATAGATGACTCGTCAAGCAAAAAGACTGGATTTTAATAAAGTAGATATCAAGACGATAAAACCAAACGCTTAAGATCCCCGACTAGACAACTAATATCTCCGATCGGTATTAGTAGCATGCGATAGTTTCCTAAAAAATTATTCGAATAAATTTTACTCGTATATTTCATTCCTATTGTTTTTATTTTATACATCGAATTGAGCCTGTATGGACTGCGTGATAATACCAAATTTTATTTTAGTGTCTAGGTCTTGTTCTTGTTCCAGACTTCCTGTTAGTATCTACTGGGCCCACCAAGAAGTGCCAAGTTTATGCTCCTCGGACAAAGGTGCTCTCCGTCTTTTTGACGTTGATGCCATTTTAAAACCTTGGTAGCTGTTCACCAATCTTTTAACTTTATTCCTATCGTGAATGTTTCTCTCTGAGAAACCTATCTGCCTAAGATCATTTTCAGATTCGTCGAACCATCTCGGCCTTGTTTTCTTAGATTGGATGAAACTCCATATTATTTCTGTTAGTCGGTCACCGACCATCCTCATGAGATGACCGTAAAATAACAATCGTCTCTTCTTAGTAGATGGTGTAATAGGTTCCGTCTAGCTGTACAAGTGCTCATTTGCGCTCATTCACTATTGTCCATCAACCCATCTGTTACCTTGGATTTTCCTGAATAGGGGAGATAGGGGAGGGATGGGCAGTCGGGAGACATGGGCACCCCCTCGTAATTCCAATTTACTTGTAGTTTTTATTTAGTTTTTATCTTCAGGTTGGTAGTTTATTTTGTTCACTGGTAACTCTGTTTATCTATATACTATTTGAGATTTCGTTGAATTGTCGCGTTCAAACGCTTTATAAGATTAGGTGCTCGTCAATGTAAATATTTTGTTGTGGTTTCGCAGTTAATAAACGAAGAACCAGCGAAAGGTATATGATTTTTTTAATTTTCTTTCTATTGTATATTTACTAACGTATAAATTAACCCGTAAGTCACTCCAAAATATCTAAAAAAAAAACTTCAAGACAGAGTTAAGTTGAAAAAGTATGCAGAGGGAGCAATGGGCAGTTATTTTGAGGGAGGTTTGGGCATGCCCAATGCTCCCATCTTTAATTACCTGATTTAATTAAAATGTTCAAATTAATTAAAATTGCAGGAAAATGCCCGTTCGTCTATAAAAATAAGGGTATGCGACGCGAAATTCCAAAAGACATAACATTAAGTGCCTTGGAAGAAGTGGCAAAAGGTGGTAAGATAAAAACAACTGCTGATAAATATGATATTCCTGATCAAACTTGCAACTTGCAAAAATCAACATTGTTGATTACGTTTGTGATTTATACATTGTTTAAGATTATTTAGCTTTTTATTTTTGGTTTATATCATGGATATTGGGTGTTTTAAACACCATGCCCAAACCTCCCACGGGGGGTGACTGAACCTCCCTACCATTGGGAGCATTGGGCACAATTAACATGTTTCAGAAATTCTTTTGTAACTTTGAGACTGATTATAATTTGTAGACTGTTATTTGCAAACAATCTTGCCAAATGTATGGTGCACTTGACCTAGGCAATACATATTTGATATATTAAAAAAGTGCTTTTTTATTACCTATTATGTAAATAAGTCTCCCCTACCTCCCCTATCCTACGTTCTCGTTTTTCCAGTCCCTCAGCTTTCGGACTAATATAAGCCCTCAGGCTTTAAAACTGTATTATAAGAGAGTTTGTTTGATTGGCTGTTTTGATGTATCATCCACCCAAACTCTTCCAAAATATTCATTATTGACTCTCGATCGATGGAGTCATATGCCTTGTGAAAATCGTAGTTATATTGTCCAATTTTTTTATATCTGATGTTCTTTAGGTTAAAGATCTTTTCTGGGCAAGAACGGCCCTTCCGGAAACCAACTTGATATTCCCTAATCACTTGGTCAAGATGACCTTCTATTCCATTCTGTATTGCTTTGGAGATAATCTTAGATGGAACAGGTTAGATGGAACTAGTGAGATGCCCCTATAGTTATTGACATTCTTTTTAACACCTTGTTTGTGTAGAGGATAGATTAAAGCTGACTGCCATTGAATTGGTATCATTAAGTTCTACAGATCACCTCAAAAAGCTGGAATAGTACATCTCTCTCTCTCCAATGGCGCTACAGCCCGAAGCAGCCCTGGCCTCCACCAAACGTTGTCTCCAGCGTTCCCTTTCCTCTGCCGCCGCCCGCCAGTTCCGCACCCCCAGCATCTCTCTCGCATCCCTTTTCACACTTTCCTCCCATCTCGCCCTTGGCCTGCCCGCTTTCCTTCTACCTTCCGGCACTCTGAGTATTTGTCTCGGCACTGCTGTTGGAGCCATCCGGCACACATGTCCCGCCCATCTTAGCCTGCTTAGTTTTATGTGGGATACCACATCTGGGCTTTTGTATAACTGATATAGTTCGAAGTTCATCCTAATTCTCCAGCCCTCTTCGCTGTTAATTGCCCCATAAATTTTCCTCAGGATCTTTCGCTCAAAAATCTCCAGCATCTTTTCCGATTTCTGGGTCAGCGTCCATGCTTCGCTTCCATATGTGAGGATGGGTCGTATGATTGCTTTATATATATTACACTTCGTTTGTCTGCTAGCTAGCTTCGAGTTAAGGATGGATTTAAGAGTGAAGTATGCCCTGTTGGCTTGCATGATTCTATGTTGTACTTGCACCTCTTCGTCGTTCTGATCCGTGACGGTTGATCCCAGATATTTAAAGTTGCTCCCATATCCAGATTATTTACTGCGTGTACTGGCGCTCCCGGTCTTACCATCATTACTTTTGTTTTATCCTTGTTTATTGACAGACCTATCTCCTTGGCTCTCTTCTCCATTTTACCGTAAGCATCTTTCATTGCCGTTAGCGATCTACCGATGATTTTTAGGTCGTCAGCATAGCCCAAAAGTTGCGTGGATTTATTGTAGATGGTACCGTTGCATTCTATCTGAGCTTTCCTTATAGCTTTTTCGAGCGCGATGTTAAATAATATGGGTGATAGACTGTCTCCTTGTCTCAGACCTGTAATGGTTTCAAACTTGTGCGATGTCGTTTTTTGGATACCGACTTGGTTCCAAGTCTTTTTTAACGTACAATTTACCAATTTAATGATCTTTTGTGGTATCTCGAATTCTTCCATTGTCTTCATGAGAGTGCTTCTATCGATAGTATCATACGCTTGTTTAAAGTCTACGAAGACCTGGTATGTGCTGATGTTCATTTCCCATGTCTTTTCTAGTATTTGTCTGACTGTAAACATTTGGTCAGTCGTCGACTTTCCTTTCCGGAAACCTGTCTGATACTGTCCTATAATGCTCTCTGCGTACGGTTGGAGTCTTCGTCCGATTATCCATGACAGCACCTTGTAGGCCGTGTTAAGAAGAGTTATACCACGATAGTTCTTGCACTCCAGTTTGTTTCCATTCTTATAGATAGGGCATATCTTCCCCTCCCGCCATTCCTCGGGTATCTCTTCTGTCCTCCAGATTCTTCCTATCAGCTGGTGTAAAGCACAGTTCAGAGCGTCTCCTCCCATTTTGATCATTTCAGATGGTATCATGTCCGGTCCCGGTGCTTTGTGGTTCTTTAGTGCCTTTATCGCCTCGCATATTTCTCTTTGTGATGGTTCGTTATCTTCTCTCAGATCTCTTACTTCTGGTGTGTGAATTGGGTCGTCTTCAGCTGTTTGTCCGGTTAATTCCACTCGTAGTGAGGTATTCAGGAGTTCGTTAAAATATTCCGCCCATCTACCTACCACTTTACTTTCTTCGGCCAGTAAGGTGCCCTCTTTACTGTTGATTATTGTTGCTCTGGGCTGAAATCCATTTCGCAGGTTGTTCACTATCTTGTAGCATTCTCTAATTTCGTGTTTCTCTTGGTGGTGTCCTATCTGTGCCACCTGGTCGTTAAAATGGGAACGTTTCTTCTTCCGAAATAATTTGGATGCTTCCTTTCTTTGCTTGTTGTATTTAGCTTGTTTGGCTCTCGTGGGTCTCTGCAAATTCTCTGCCCTAGCTTTCTGTTGTTTCTTGCGTGCTCCTTCACACTCTGCATCGTACCATTGGTTTCGTTTTTTCCTATGGACTTTCCCGAGAGCCTCCTCTGCCGATTCCTTAATCCCCTTTGCAATTTCCATCCATTGTTCTTCAATACTATGATTTTCCGTCAACATTTTCCGAATAGTACATCTACAGTTTCATTATTTGCCAGCTTCAGTAGCTTCGACACTATTGATGATTGTTGATGATCTCTTTGATCTCCTCTTTGCCAGGTGGAGATGAGTTATTCGGTTATGAGTATTTCGGTTCATCACAATTAAGAAGGTTTTCAAAATAACGAGGCATAATCGTGCAGTTTTTTTAGTTGGTCAATCCCAGTTTTCATTTTTGTCTCTAAAACAAAGACCCTTTCACATTAGAGTTGAACGTCTGATAGAAGTATCTGGCATTGTTTTTCCGAAAATCCTGATCGATCTGTTCTAATAGCTGTATCTCATACATTCGTTTAGTCCTTCGTAAAGTTCTGGCTGCATATTTTCGAACTTCACGGAACACATCAAAGTGTTCAGATCTCCTGGGCGAGTTCCACTTTTTACAGGCATTTGTTCTTTGGGCCACTACCTCATCACAAACCTCATTCTAGCATCTGTGCTTTCTTTTTTTTAGCTGCCAGGATTGCAGTATTAGCTGCTTGTTGGATCTTGGAGTCGATGTTCGTCCAATTATGAGATTTAAATGTCAGTTGCTGGTGGTATTGTTATAATATGTTTTGGTTGATTTTAAGCTTTGCAACATCAAATTTATGAATTTTATTCCTGGTTTTCACGGCCTAATTGAGAGGGATGAAATTCATTTTGATTTCGGAGGGATAATGAGCCGCTCAAGGGCTAAAACTCCACGAATGAATGAAAACAATATTTTTATAAACAACAAATGCTGTGCCAAGTATAGGCGTGTCCTTACCTATTTTGACTGCCCTTTTGCCTTTATAAATCCGGTAGCCTTCAATGTCCATTATGTCTTCATCTAGGTATCTGGTTTCTTGAATGGCCAATATGGCTACTGCATCTTTAATCGATAATCTATCATTATCGTCAACTCTTTGTGTTTCCCAACTGTCAATAGAGAATTGACGTTCCGAATTAATAATTCTGTTTTGTGTAGAATTTAGTATGTTAGTATGCGTAGTTGTGTGTAAAACAGTTCACAGGTGCCTGTAACAAGGCCATGCGCACATCATGCAAAGGTGGTGGACGCCGTTAATAAGCTCCCTAAGAAAGGAAAGCAGGAGGCTGTTCAACGAGGCAAAAAGCACCAATGAGTGGACTGCCTATAAGAACAGCCTACGGAATTTCAAAACGGAGGTCAGGAAGGCCAAAAGGTCATCCTTTGCTCGGCTCTGCGAGCAAATAGAGGAAACCTCAGAAGCCAGCCGACTGCGAAAATTTTTATCTAAGGATCCGGCAGTCCAAAGCTTCATACAGAAGCAAGATGGAAACTGGACAACCTCATGTACAGAAACGCTGGAGCTACTCATGGATACACACTTTCCAGACAATGGAATAAGTGTAGTGGACTCCACCATAACTGCTCCACCTCGGTATCTGGCTGACAGAATTGTAGGTGGAGATAAGCTAACCTGGAGCATCAAAAGCTTCAAACCCTTTAAGTCACCTGGACCTGACGGGATCAGTCCAGTTGAGCTGCAAGAGGCCATAGATATAGTTACAACTTGGTTGGAGACTATGTTTAAGGCATGTATAAACCTCTCATACATCCCAAAAATATGGAAAGAGGTCGAAGCGGTCTTCATCCCAAAAGGAGGAAAGGCCTCACACACCTCCCCCAAAGACCTGAGACCAATCAGCTTATCATCGTTCCTGCTAAAGACACTTGAAAGACTGATTGACTTGCACATGAAGGAGGCATTACACCCTGAAATGCTGTCAATGTCTCAGCACGCATACACAAAGGGGAAATCCGTGGAAACAGCACTCCACGCCTTGGTAAACCAGATAGAGAGCTCGATGAGGCATAAGGAGTTCACGATGGTTGTCTTCCTCGATATAGAAGGGGCATTTAACAACGTGAAGCCTGAAGCCATAGAATCAGCCTTAACTGGACTAGCCATGGACAATGCTCTATGTCACCTGATCGGAAAAATGCTCCGTGAAAGGAACATTAGGGCCACAATGGGAGAATCCCACATAATAAGGAAGGTGAGTAGGGGAACCCCACAAGGACCCCACTCTCACCATTGCTTTGGAACATCACGCTAAATGAGCTGCTCCTCCAACTTAGGAAATCCGGCTGCAGGGTCGTCGCCTATGCGGATGACGTAGCAATAGCGGCCTCAGGGAAACACCTCAATACAATGTCGCAACTTGTTGAAGGGGCCCTATCGAAACTAGCGCAATGGTGCAAAAGGTGTGGCGTAGATGTCAACCCGGCGAAAACCGAGCTAGTCGTTTTCACAAGGAAACACAACATCCCAGAATTCAGGCCCCCAATGCTAAAGGGCACTGAACTGGCGATCAAGGAGAGCGCCAAGTACTTAGGTCTCATACTAGACCGAAAGTTATCTTGGAAGCTCAACATAAACGAAAGAGTACGGAAAGCAACGGTGGCGCTGTACTTTTGCAAGAGAGCGGTGGGGAAGTCTTGGGGCCCCAACCCCAAGATTACCTTCTGGCTATACAGAGCCGTAGTCATACCAATACTCTACTACGGCGTTTTCATATGGTGGCCGGCACTTAATAAAAGAGTCCATCAAATGGCGCTTACAAAAGTGCAGAGAATGGCGGCGCTCATGATAACGGGAGCCATGAGAACGACGCCTACGAAAGCCTTGGAGACAATCCTGGACATAGCCCCGGTCGATTTAATGGGCAAGCAACTTGCCATTACCACAGCACTTAGACTAAAGTCAGTGCGAATGTTGACATCGGACTATCGTGGACACGCCGGAATAATCAATGAATTTAAAGGGGTGCCCAAAAACATAGACCGATGTCTAGCAACACCAGCTTTTGGTAACAACTTCTCATACCACATACCCTCTAAAGAGGAGTGGATGGAAAAGAAAGAGGTACCAGCAGGACACACGCAGGTCTTTACAGACGGCTCACGGAGGGAGGACAAAGTAGGCAGCGGAGTTTTCTCCAACGACCTCAACCTCAGAATTAGCTTACGCCTGCCGGACTACTGCAGCGTTCTACAGGCGGAGGTAACCGCCATAAAAGGGGCAGCAGAGTGGCTGATAGTAAATAGGGACCCTGGTGAACAGATCCACATTTACACCTATAGCCAAGCTGCTCTCCGGGCAGTTACTAGCGTGTGCACCCACTCAGCAGTGGTCTCTGGCTGTCGGAGAAAGCTGAATGAGCTCGCAGCACACACAAACGTGAGACTCACGTGGGTACCAAGCCACAGCGGGATCTCAGGTAACGCAAAAGCGGATGAGCTTGCAAAGAACGGCACAAGCCTGCACTCAACCGAAATATTACAGGATATTGGTATTCCATTTGCCTCGTACAAGGAGACCATAGCCGAAATAACCTCGAACCTAGCGGAGCGAAGGTGGAGGAATGAAGAAACCTGCGAGGTAACCAGGCAAATATGGCCTCACCGAAACAGGAAAAGAAGCACCAACATCGTCTCTCTAAAAAAAAAACGATATCAGACTGGCAGTGGGAGTCATCACGGGACACTGTCCTGTTGGCAAGCACGCTGAGAGACTGGGCATAGCGAAGCGGGACTACTGCAGAGGCTGCCTGGACGAGGAGGAAGAGGAGAGTGTTCAGCATTACCTATGCCAATGCCCCTCTCTGACCGCAACACGATTGCTCTTCTTAGGCCGACCTTTCTTGGATGATCTCTCTGACCTCGCATCACTAGATGCGCAGACTCTCATGAGGTTCATCCACGGCTCGAAATGGTTTGACAAAATCCCCTGAGGAGGGTTGTACTGCAAGTACCGTGGTAACACAACGGGCCCATCTGAGGCCTATGTGAGCATTAGCTGCCACTTAAACCTAAACCTATGCGTAGTTGTGTCTTCAAAGCATCTAGGTTCGGGCTCCTCAGAATCCATAGGCCTGATTGCACTCTTAAGATAGGTAGATTCCCTCAAATAGGTACTACCTGGGGTTGTTTCCTTTTTATGGCGACATTGGGGTGTAGCCTAGCTCGCGTCTTTAGAAGAAATCTATACGTGCAGCCTGGGTAATGCTAAATGAGCTGGAGCGATAGTTGGCGGCTAGTCCTATCTTTTCAAAAGATCTCCTAGCCTGATACACATGGAAACAAAAACAAAACAAATCAGTTCTTCTCAGAACAGTATGACAAGAAATATCGAACCGAGTCTCCGAATTTGACAACTTAATGTGGAAGGACTAAGCAGAGCAAAATGCGAAGTTTTGTCAAAGATTTTACGAGAACATAAAGTTGACGTAGCTACCATTCAAGAAACTCATGTAGGAAATGAAACCGACATCAAAGCAAGAGGCAGAGGAGAACTACCAGGATATGAAATCCTTGGTGCTACCTATCACCACATATATGGATGCGCAACCTATATACGTAGTAACATTGAAAACGCTCGCCTGGTAGGCACCAATATTAGTAACAATAACATTCACACTATCACGGTGAAGTACTAGGAACTCACAGTGGCAAACATATATAAGCCTCCGTTAGCCTAGTGGCCTCTTGAAGTCTTGCCGCAGCTCCCTCATCCAGCTGTCTATGTGGGAGATTGTAGGAGAACAGCCACCACACAATGTGGAAATGTAACAGTAATGACTATAACGGTGAAACACTGGTAGAATGGGCACACGAAGACAGCTTAAGCCTAATTTTTTATGCCAAAGACAGGGAAAGAGATCGGCAGCATGGAACAAAGAGTACAACCCGGACTTGTTTCTCGACCCAAAATACTCAAAACGAACCAGTCCACGTATCCAAAAAAGTCTTGGAAAACTTACCACACAGCCAGCTCCGCCCAATTGGGTTGTTGAATAAAAAAATTTTTTTTTATGTATTTTAAAACCATATTATGAATAATTCAAATGTGCGATACGAAAAAGTTTTAACGTTTTTAAGCAATTTAAAAGTGATTATATTCACGTGACTCCAAACGCGCCATAATTTGTTTGTAACGTCGTAAGTGAGAAATTTCATTCTAACATTCAAATATAAACATTCTTTATAAAATCGTCGTTTTAAGATTTTTTCGGCGCACTGTTTAAAACCATTGGTTTCGACGTTTAACAATGTGGAACATGTAAAAACATTTTTTGATTAGTTCTTTTTGTAGTACTCCACACGATGGTACGAAACAAGCACGATAACTTTTAATATTTGACTTTCAATATTTGACATATTTGACATATCTACTGGGTAGTCAACTGGGTATCTACTGTCATGCACGGGTAGAAATTACACATTACGTCACACGGGTAACCGGCCTGTTTTCGGTACCGAGTTCAAAAATATATTATATTAATTTGTTATAACTTTTTAATTTCCACGAAAAAAACAACTTATTATATATATATATATTTATATAAATCCGATCTATACCTAGACCAAGGTGGAACTTTCAAAAGGCAAACTGGACAAAATTCTCTCTTGAATTGGACAAAATTGTGAGATGGATCCCGGCAGGGCCTGAGAATTATGATAGGTTTTCAGGTGCTGTGGTCTCAGCTGTAAAAAAGTCCATGCCTAGAGGGTATCGTAAATACATCCCGGGATAGAATGCTGAATGTGAAGAACTGTATAACAAGTACATAGATAGCGGCGACCTAGATATAGCCAACCACCTTCTACAAGCACTAGATGAAGCTCGGAAAGATAAATGGGTAAAAACAACAGAGGAAATGAATTTCCAAAGATCCAGTAGAAAATCATGGAGCCTACTTAAAAAGTTAGGAGGCAGTAACCCACCCGTTCGAGAAACCCACTTGATCTCACCAGATCAGATAGCCAGCAGAATGGTAACTTTATCCAGTGCCCCACGTGATAAAGAGCATACAAAACGACTTAAAAAAGAACTTAGAAATATACGCCAAACAGTACCACGCGACACGGAATTCTCACGTGAGTTCACTACTGAGGAATTAATTGCAGCTCTTAAAGATGTGAAAACTGGCAAAGCACCTGGGTTTGACGGGATACACCCTAAGTTCCTGATTCACCGCGGAGAGAACACAAAGAAATGGCTGACCGTATTTTACTCGCGCATCTTAACATCTGAAGTCTTGCCGAAAACTTTTAAATGAGTAAAATAATCGCTGTACTAAAGCTCAATAAACCACGAGATAAAGTCGAAAGCTATCGCCCCATAGCACTCCTTTGCTGCTGCTATAAACTATTAGAACGACTTCTCCTCAACAGATTAGGCACACGAATACTGGAACATATTTCACCCGAACAAGCTGGTTTCAGACCTAATCGAAGCTGTGCAGATCAAGTTCTCAGCCTAACTACTCATATTGAAGTGGGTTTCCAAAAACAACAAAGGACAACTGTTACTTTCGTGGACATAACAGCTGCTTACGACACAGTATGGAAAGAAGGGCTCCTATACAAGCTGGCTGAACAAGTCCCTTGTTATACAACGCTTCGACTGATAAGCAATATGCTTTCTGACAGACACTTTCAAGAAATCCACGGTAATAACTCAAGAAAACAGAGAAAACTCAACAACGTATTGCCTTAAGGCTCAGTTTTGGCCCCGATGGTTTTCAATCTCTATATATCAGATTTGCCTAAAACCGACGCGATAAAGGTTGGGTACGCTGATGAGCTATCCTTAGTTGTACAACACAAACAATTTGAACCCACTGATAACACGTTGAGCAACGACCTCAACAAACTGTACACATATTATACCAAGTGGCGGTTGATACCAGACCTAAATAAAACTGTAAGCTGTTTCCACCTGAATAACAATAAGGCAAATTATAAATTAGAAGTCAAAATGAATAATACAGTGCTACCCTATCAACGGTATCCAAAGTATATCGGGGTAATCTTAGATAGAACTCTATCATTCTAAAAACGTCTTGAAACAACAGCGCAAAAAATAAGCACTCGAAATAACATTATTCAGAGACTATGTAGCACTAGCTAGGGGCATCGGCAAATACATCACGAACATCTGCACTTAGTTTGGTGTATTCTGCGGCCGAGTATTGTGCCCCGGTATGGATGAACAGCGCACATACCAAGAAAGTGGACACTCAACTTAATATAGCAATGAGAACGATTAGTGGCTGCATCAGAACTAGTCCATCCTATTGACTCCCAACACTCAGCCACATACCTCCACCTGCCCTAAGAAGACAAGACGCCCTAATAAAAGAATATAAGAAAATAATTAATAACACACAACTCCCTATCAAGAAACCGGCTTCGATCTAGGAAACCGCCAATGTTATCAGTACAACAACTGGCAGCCAATAACTTCAACATCAATTCCGAGTGGCAGACCCTCTGGACTGAAGATGCCCCACCCGATGTACGAAATCTCATTGATCCAGTCGTAAAATCCGATGGCTTCGACCAACCACGACATATACGGAAGACCTTAAACCGTGTCAGAACAGGACATGGTGTGTGTGCCCATAACCTCCATAAATGGGGAAAACGACCCAACCCAGGCTGCGACTGCGGCGACCCAAACCAAACAATTGAACTGAGGGCATATCAAGGGGCTTTGAGAGACTTCTTCCACACCACACAATCAAGTCTTGAATGGATAGCTGAACTAGATCTTCTAATATAACAATTTTATATCTACTTATATGTTTGTTTGTAAATCGTACATTGTAATGTCTTATTCAATCGTTAATTTTTACATGTTTTATAAATTTACCATGTGTTGTGCCATACGCTAAATAAATATGACGACATTAAATGATGCTTGGTTGTTCAAACTAGTATGGGTTGGACAAATCCTTCCCCGTAATAGAACCGAGGTTGTGAGTCCCGGAGCTTGATAATAGGCCGCTCCTCTGGAGTCAGACACTCTTCGCAGCCGGTTCTCTGAAGAACAGACGCTGCTGAGTGAAGATAGTTCATCTGCTTTATCCACCGTTTGAACATGGTTTTCGTCTTCTGACGAATTAAAACATAACCCATTTACTCAATTTATCCCGAGCACTGGGCTGCCACATCCGCGACATCTACACTGTACCGAGGATTATGCTCTCCACTGTAGCTGCCGTTGAGGTCTTCACCGTAACCCTGGCAAGGGACAGCTGGACCAAGGTTTTTTAAAGAGGTGTTACTCCTTTATATGACATAATTAGTATCTCCCTTTCGCCCTAGGAGGAGCAATATTCAAAATCTGCCAACTGGCAGAATTTCATGGCCAGACAACCTCTTATTGATGTTGTATCAGATTTCATTAGAAATACAATTTAGATTTTCACATTCTTTCAATATTCAATGATTTCGTTTGGAAAACTTATTAATTTAGAGATTTATTAACCACATTTAAAATGTTTTTTCTTTCATTTTTTATTTATTAGCTCCTTTAGAATATTCAATTTCCCATTAAAAAGTGGAATTTGTAACTCTAGATTTGCACCGTAAATATTTGCAAAGGTTTAGCGAGGCGTTAGAAATCGAAAATACATTATCAAGTTTCCAGACAAGTTTTTGAAACTCGATAATAAATAAGGTTTTCATAAATGGAGGGAAAGCTGAGGAAAATAAAGTAAAAATACACCGTCTATATATAATATTGTTATGCTGCATTACGAAATTACAATAATTGAAAAGTTAAATTGTACGTGTAAGTTTTCCGCGCGGGAAACGGAAACGAAGAGTATTTTTCATAAAAATAAATTTGCTGCAAGGTTTCCTCTGGTGGAGTTTAATTGAAAGCTCTGGAGAAATACAATCCCAGAAAGCCTTGTTTATTTAGAAAATCCCGATTTAATATTATTGAATATACATCACGCCCGGGAAACCGTGTGTCAGAAAATCTTAAAATATTACGACGTAAATGTCCTGTATAGTAGATTAAATTCCCAAAGAACTTGCTCAACTATAAATCTGATAGTTTGCGAAAGTATGACCGTTAGCCCACTTTTCCCTTACGTAACCTACACAAGTCTAGTAAACTTGATTGAGTATTCTCTCAAGTCCGCACTCCTTGCACAACCACTCAAAACGATGGCCCATAACAATTACTCTAACTTCGAGTATTTCCTATCTGCATTTAATTTATTTAGTATGCTATAAAAGCACGATATTATCTATGTGGTTAAAATAAACGCACACATAAAATTATACAATTGGGACAAGGAGAAACAGTAGACCAATCGGCGGGGTAATTTGTTACTTTTAGACACGTAAACCCATTTAAAATGCAGTTGCAATATTATTGCCAGATTGAATTATTTAGTCTACTTAGGATCTTTAAATAATACTTTAAAAGAAATAAAGTAGAGAAGAATGCACAAGTAAAATTATAAAATAGTTTATAGTCTTGATGTGCTTAGTTGAAATTATTCTCATCAATAAACAATTTGGATTTATTTCCAACTGGCTGCTCAATTATTACTGCTCTGCTTTTCTCTTTAAATTGTGCAAAGAATAATTACCACACTAAGAAATGGTGAAAAACTAAAATGTCGGCTTGTTTGTTAATAAAATTGTGATTCAAAATGCAAATTAGAAATTTGCAAATCTTGGTTTTAAAAGCAAAAAATATTAGCAATAATGAAATTAAGAAATTTTGGAAGCTACTATTGAATAACCCTACCGACAAAACAATATTGAATAAGTACACCTAAAAAGTTAGTATTAAAAGTAATGAAATTGGAGTGTTCCAAGAAAATAATATCATCTCTTCAAATGACTGTAAGTTTTTTTTTTATTATTTTACATAACTTACAAAAACTAGTTCTTATAAACTAACGATCTGTGTTTCTTTAACAAATAAATTATGAATGTAATATTATACTGACTTGCTCTCACTGAATCCCTCAGTTGTTTGGCAGGTCTATTCTACACAGCTCATGTGGTTTGGTCCGTTTAAGTCGTCTGGTGTCATTCTCTACGTTTAGGAGCATAGCTGCTTCCTCGTTGATGTGGTGCTGGAGTCGTGATGCGTGCGAGATAGCATATCTTGTAATGATGCTTTCGACTGTTTCAACACCGAGTTCGCGGTGTAAGTCGCTGTTGCGCACACACCATGGCGCATTGACGATGGTACGTAGCATTTTATTTTGGTAGCGTTGGATTACATTGATATTTTGTTTTTTAGCACATCCCCATAATTGGATACCATATGTCAAGATTGGGCGCAACACCTGTTTGTATAGGGTTAGCTTGTTGTGCATTGTAAGTTCGGAGCGATGTCCTAGTAATCAATATATTTTAAGTGATTTTAGTTCCTCTTGTTTTTTCTTGGTGTGATCCTTGCATCGGAGTTTTGTGTCAAGCGTCATGCCCAGGTACTTTGTTGTGTTGGCAGGCTGGATTGTTTTGCCACTAATATTAAGGGGTCTGTTTTCAATCTTTTTATTGGTAAAGTTTATGTATGTAGACTTTGCTTCATTAAGTTTGATTCACCATTTACGAGTTCAGGTAGCCACGTTATTTACTGCTAGTTGCAGTATCTCTAATGATTGTTCTACAGTTTTTCCAGTTGACACCAGTGCAGTGTCATCCGCAAAGGTGGCAGTTATCGTTTTATAAGTATTAGGTGTATCGTTTGTATAATGTAGATATAACACCGGGCCCAATACGCTTCCCTGACGGACACCAGCACCGATGTTCCGAAGATCGGAGAACGCGTCCTCGTGTTTAATGCGAAATTTTCTTTCGGATAGGTATGATTTTAATAATTTGTAGTGTAGGTCAGGTCAGGTCAGAATGGATTTGAGTTTGTGCAATAGGCCTTCATGCTATACCCGATCAAACGCCTGTGCGACGTCGAGGAACACAGTAGAGCAAACATTTTTATCTTCTAGCGATTTTTCGATGAAAGGGGAAAGAATATATCGCAAACAGCAAATATTTAAAAGCTACAAGCATGTCATATATACCATCGAACAAAATAAAAAATTCCCCGGTTAACATACATTGTCTATAATCTTCACCACTAATATCTTTATCCACTACACTTTTTTTTACACTTTTAGCTTTCTTCTTCCAATTCACTTTATCCCTGTCTGTACAATGGGCATGCATTTTCGCTCTTAACCCGACAAATTCGAACATAATCTCACCCCCCCAACTAGTCCTTCATTAAGCCTAACACACTTTTATTTTTTAACAGCATGTTGAAAACGTTATCGATCCGAAATTGCTGGTGTCAAATTTTTCGATATTCTCTTTGATATCTATATAAATATCGTCCGTTTCAATCAATAAAATAAAACTGTCGGTGTCACAGTAGCACAGAATAACTTTTTCACCGTACTTAGGTTTCAGGAAATCATAAAAAAACTCATACATTAACAATTTCGACAAATCCAAAACGGCAAATAACACACATAAATCTGTTTGCTATAAATGACTTTTAACTTATTAAATTGGATGGTAACTAAATTTTCCGTGAATGTTGAAACACTTCTCATGTTCGGTTTAGCGAGAAGTGTTTCCGCGCCGGGTTTACGGCCAATATCGTTCCAATGATTGATAAGTTTTACATCCACTAGTTTATTCACATTCTCCATTGTTTTGCCAAATACACTATTATTCATTAATTTAAAAAAGTGTTTTTCGAAGTCGTTTTTAGCTGTCTGTCGTAAAGTAGTGTTTAGATCAATATATTGTTTTAGCCAATCAGATTGTTTGAATTCTATAATTTTGTGATTTTTTGTGATTTTAAGTTCGTGATTTATTGCCTGATTTATGTTTCTGTAGTGAAAAATATACTTTTCTTCGTTTTTTTAATTTGGAATAAGTTTTCTGTTATTAAATTTTGAATCTGATGGAGTCATGCTTTCAACGAGGAATGGTAAATCGTCATGTGGGGTCTGTAGCGATTCAGAATACTCGATGTCTGCTTCGATGAAATAGCCAATAGGTGAATGTCACTCATTTTCATCACGTCAAAGTCTAAAATTTCAGTCTCCGTCAACCATTTAAAACCACCGTAAGGCATTAGTTGAGAAATTGCCCAGTAATTCAAATTATTCGCATATTTTCGCATAATTATTCGCATACCAACTGGGTTGGTTCGAATTATACTCGTTTAAGTATTTGTTATTCGCCTTAGCATATCTCAGTGAGGCTTGGCAAATACCTCATCTAATACCTTTAGAGATGAAATGGTTCATGTCTATGTCCGTAAAAAGTTCCAAATTTATGTCAGTTATTTTCAGCATTGCATCCCAGCTTAGCCTAGGTGCCGTATAATAATGGGATGGATCAATCTGATATGTCGTGATACATACGTTTCGGAATTGTTAAAAAATGTCCGTCAGTATTAATACGTCAGTCTTTAAATACAGGTCAGAGTAATCTTTTAAGTTTCGACAATTGAAGGTATTCCAAACAGTCTGGGCAAAATTATGTTCTTTGTCGGTGATGATATAGTTATTTAAGGAATCGTCTGTTAAATTTCTCGCGAGTTTCTCCAACGAGCGGGCCATAAATCTTAATGAATCGATAAATCTTAATTTCAAATAAATTTTATTTTCTACCCTTTTTTTATCTACATATTCACCAACAAGTAGATTTTTGGTGACGGATATATATTTTTCCTTAGTTTTGGGGATGATATCAATTTTTTCCTCGTCAGATCCAAATTCTTTAATAAATAAATGAACATCATAATTTGACATGTTATGGAAAATACCGGGATCATTTTAGGTATTTTATAATTCAAATTACAAATTGAGTGGGCTGCTCCCCGAAATTTAGCCGTTAAATGATTATGAACGGCGACTTTGTCTGTTGCTTGTAATAATGTATTACATATGTGACAAGAAGTGTCCGTATCGTATGAATTTTACTCATCTGCAGTTAATTTAATCATCGGAAGTATAACGCTTAATTGTTCCCTGTATAATTCCTTAACATCTGCATAGAGGTTCTGACAAAACAATTTCGGGTATCCCCGGTATAAGTGAAAAATATACTCAATAAATCACCGAATGATCATTTTATATTATAAGCGAAACTGTATGGTACGTGAATATGTGTCTGATTAGTACAGCTATTGTCAGGGTTCGGCGAACATGTATCAACAGGTTTTAAAATTGGTTCAAAATCTGCGTACACAACAAATGATATTCGCATTTTTCTATCGAAATTTTGAAATTATAATATATTCCCCGGCATCATATCACCTCTTTTATCTTTTATAAGGTCTTCCATCGGCATAATAGTGTAAATTTTGCTACAGTCATTCAATTTATGTTGATTAAACGCGAATTCAGTTGAAAAAAAGATTAAACATCCGTCACATAAATATTTTTTTTTATGATCTGAAGTGATCTGTCTTCTTACAAGCCGTGAAATATTTTTAATATAAACATACTGTCCTTTAAAACCTTCTTCCAAATATAATAAATTTACGTGTCTTTCCCTAGTCTCGTTAGTATGCAAAATGGGTCCTACTACGTTATGTTGTTTAGATTTAAAATTAAACTCCAAGCTATAAGGGATAATACTAATATTATTCAGCTGTTCAAATTTAGGAATGTCTTTAATTCTAAGCGGAAACTCTAGTCTGTCATATTTTAAAATTGAAGAAAAGTGGGGATATAATGCCGGGCAATCTGAATGCGTATTCGCGGGGTGTAATGCGGATACAATGCTCCATAAAAAACAAAATTCGTCTACATTCTGAACATTGATACAAGCTTGCCTATACCTAATCTCTTTTGGCAGTTCAATAAATGACGACCCACGTATTGGTTTATATTTATTGATATTAATTTCTAAATGGGAAATCTCCCTTAGTGACCAACCCGAATCTTTCTCCTGAAACTCACTACATCTGGTTTTAATTTTGGCACACATACTGTCATAAATTGCATCAAAGTTACTCATGCTACGTGTTATTTCGCGATATTTTGTATTAAATGACTTTAATTCACCCGCCGGATTTTTTTCATTTATATAAATACCAAAGAGTTCAATGTTAAATTTCACCCCTGAATTAAACGATTTGATAACGTTTTCAAGCACGCTACCAACAGTACCCCTCGAATTGATTATGAAACTATTTATGTCGATTCCCAAACCTTTAATACAATAGCTAGCCACCCTTTTCTTGAAACTGCTGGAAATCTTAGTAATACCTTGCTGGTACGGTTTAGCTGCTGTCTGGAGATGCTTTTGTGATTTTAGATGTCCTGCATAATTGGCTTTAGTTGGGAAGACTTGGCCGCATATGTTACAATGGTGAATTGATGGAGTCGGCTGATCTATTTTCATCTTCTTCGAGGCGGGGGGTGAATCGTCGGTATCTAGGGTCCTCTTCTTTCCATTGATATTAGGATACCCCTTTGAGGTGGAGGATACCTCATCGCTCATCTTCTCAATGATGTTATGATATTTTTTCAAATGTTGCTTGTAGTTATCCATTCTTGTGAATGTTGAATTACAGAATTCACATTTGTGGAATAATTGATTTATATTATCACACATTTTCAAATGCCTCAAAAGATTATATTTTGTTGAGAAATCTTTTTTACATTGATTGCAGGAGAACATTTTGTAAGCTGTCTTAATATCTACTTGTCGTCACGAGGTATAGTTAGCGACTGAAGATTTAGAGTCAGCTAGACCTTATATACCCACCGGATGTGTCACGTGATCCAGATAAGTTGAAACAAGAAAGATGCTGACTCGACGGATCCTTACACGTGTCTATCAAAACGAGGTCAAATTCTTAATAAGATAAATAGAGCAATTCTAAGAAACTGATAATGCAGCGTTTCTTTATTATTTCTACTCTCACGTTTAGAAAAATGCTAACTCAACGGTTTTAACTTTCCCACGATTCTTTGCATGAGTTCATCAAAAACAAGGTTAAACTCTTAATAGGATAAACACTAATTCCAAAAAACTGACAGTGTTTATTTCTACGGTCACGTTTCTAGAATAAACATTTACAAGAACAATTACAAGAAACTGACAGTGTTTCTACGGTCACGTTTACAGATAAGTTGAAACAGGAAAATGCTGCCTCGACGGTTTTCAACAACGGTTTTAACCTTCGCACGATTCTATGCATGTATGACTCATCCAAATTTCTCAGAATACATCGAATAAGTTCAAACTCACATCCAGATAAGTTGAAACATGAAACTGATAGCGTTTTCTATCTCACGATTTAGATATGTCATACTCGCATGCATTTACAAGATCAAATACTAAATTATTTAGATCGCGTTTCTTATTGCTGTAGTTGTATTTAAATTTAGCGGTTGTAATTTTTAAACTGGACACGATTCTTTATATATTTTATTAAGCGCCCGGTCCTAAGCGTGCGCTTACATAAACATCCACTGTCGTAGTTGCAAAAATAATGTTACTTTCTTGATACACATTTAAAATCTTCAAGTTCAAATACTAAACTGATTACGTAAACTTAAAAAAAACAATACCATGACACACTCGAAATTAAACCTAATAGCAGAAATACTTTTTTATTTGAAATAATTAATACGATCAAGTTCATAGACAAGTTTAAGAAATTTCGCTTACACATCGGAAATTATTCAGATAAATAACGCAGGATGTGATCTAGTCTTATATGTTCTTGTCCTAAGTCCTATTATCTCAATTGAATCAAGCCGTAATATGTTTGCAACCAATTATGCATGCACTGCCTCTACCCGCCCGCAATTTTCACCGCTTGTCTAGTCTTGTCTGTCTGGTCTTGTTTGTCTAGTCTGTCTTGTATGTCTAGTCTTACCTGTTTAGTCCTGTCTAATCTTGTCTGTCTTGTCTTATCTGTCCAGTCCTATATTGTCTGTCTAGTCTTGTCTAGTCTTATCTGTCTAGTCTTGTCAATCTAAACCCCATAATCTCAATTGAATCAACCCCTATCTGTAAATATGTCTACCCCTCATTTTTGCCCGCGCTCGCGTGCCATCTACACATACACGCTCGGACACGTTCAGAACTACGGTTAGACGATGGGGTAGTTTTGCTCCTTCGGGCTCAATGGGAATCTTATGGAAGGAGCTGCCCATGTAAATCCTTACGGGGAGAAGGGTCCAGAACGAAGAATCTTTCTCTACTGAGATTCATTTGTTAAGTGGGTTTCTGCTATCAGGCACATGTCGATGTTATCGGTGCTTAAGATTACTTGCAGTTCGTCCTTATGTTGCAGCAATCCATTAGCATTCCATTCCATAATGCGTATAAAGTTGCACATTATGATCTTTAGTCTCTAGATTGTCGAGTCGCTGCAATATTTGCTGCAACATCGATTCTATGGAATTCAGCTGGTTTGTTGTTTGATTCTTAACTATGGCTTGGCTATAAAATGGCTGTGGAGCTTGGTCTTCATCTGTTTCTTGTTCTGTTGGTTTCTTGGACTGCAAGTTAGTTTGTTGGATTGCTTGCTCTCTATTTACATTTGTTGTTTGTTGAGTTCCAGTCTCTCGTTTATTCTTGGTGGAACGGATTCTGAGTTTTAATAACTCTTTGAATACGAGACAGCCTCGATAATTTGCAGGATGGTTATCTCCGCAGTGTATACATTTTGGCGGATCTTTTGTGCAGTCTTGTGTGGCGTGTCCTTTGGCGCACCGTGGCGCTTTATTGCAATAATTATATGTGTGACCATAGTCCTGACAGCGTTTACACTGGGGTATGATTTTGTTGGTTCTCAGTGGTTCTACTTGTACTTTGCAGTTAAGAATAGTATAAATGTTACAAATTTTATTAACCGCCGTTTCTCTGTCGAAGGACACAATAAACATGTCGAGCGGAAATTCAGCTTGGAGTCCTTTTGATAATCGATCTTGCTTCTGTTCTGCCGTGAGCCACTTTCGTTTGTTTGTGGCATTTTTTGTTTTAAAACCTCGTTGGTTTAGGTGATGTATGATATTGATTGGGTTAATAGAATGATGAAGGTCTTTGATGCGATCTTTATGTCTCTTGTCTGTTTATCTTCAAACGAGTGCCACTAAGCGTTTTTTTGGTTTATTATTTCCTAGAATGCGCGGTATGTATGTGAATCGGTTGGATTTACTTTAAACTTGTTATTCTTTAGAGTCTTGATCTGGTAGCATTATGTATTAATTCCTGCGTTGGTTAGGGCATTGGTAATTTCCGGCAAGTCTTTAACATTTTCTCCTATGATCGGTGGAGATTTGTGTACAGTTTTACGATGTTCATGTGTTCGGTATGTCGTTGGCTCACTTTCGGATGTAGCGCCAGATACCCCCGCTATTTGTGTGGGTTGAGTACTTCCCAAGTGCTTCATCATTTTCTTACTATGTTTTACGTCCATACTGTTCAATTCAATCCATTCTGTTTCTCGGGCAAGTTCTTCCTCGTCTGTTTCGTAATTAATAGCAGCCCGTTTATTTCCTGTTTGGAGTACTGGGTTCTGGGTACTTATATAGTGTACTGGGGTACTGGGTACTGTATAGTATTTATCTGTGCTTCTAGGGCAAGGATTTTATTTTTTAGTTAAAAAATGTTAATCGTCTGTTCTTGTTGTTTTTTTCATATCTTCTGATTGTTGCAGTGCATTATACAATGCTTGCTCGTTTGGAGACATCTGAGCAATTTCGGCAAGAGGGTTTTGTAGTATTGGCTGCTGCACTTTTTGTTGTGTTGTTAGCTTAGTTTCAATGTTTAGTTGTTGGTCAGGTTCTCTGTAGTTAGGTTCAGTTAAAGAGTAACTCCTACCTCTCATTGGTGATCTTTCCATCTTTTTACTTTTTTGGAATAGCTTCTCCATTCTGTTGCTGTAGTTTGTGCATGTAGTATGCACTCAATACGGTCCAGCCTCGTCGAGACAGAGTCGACGAGCGCGACGGCGCGCAGCTCTTATCGTTAACCTATTTCGGTTCGTTTATACTCTATTTACGCCTGTAGATGTGGTTTCCGAAACGGATCTTCGTGCCACAGTACTTTATTGCACTAGTTTTTATATTGTGTAGTGGTGAAATTTAGTAAATACGAATAAATGTGATTTAATTAATAAATATTACTGGAGCACTAATATGATGACTCGACACACGAACAGGGGTGTACTTATTAAATGACTGTAAGTGAAAGATACAACAATTGGCATACTAACTGGTGCTCCGATGTAAACAAAATATCATCAAAGAGCAAACTAAAAAACCCAACAATTCTGCTCAAGAAGTCGAAAATGAACATTCAAATGCGGCGACAACATAAAATCAAATTATGAAAGAAACTGGAGAAGGCAACAGAATAAAAAAATGCTAATTGGAGCGAACTAGAATTTTAAATCATTCCAAGGTGCTGCAAAGTGTGCTCTCGTCCACGTCTCAAAGGTTTCCATGAACACGAAGAAAGCTGATATACTTCCCATATACAAAGCCATTCTATAAGCGGCATTTAAACTAAAAGAATTGATTAAATGTAGAGTTTCTTGTAGAAAATTCATTTCAATATTGAGGCGAAAACATAGATTGTAGATTGTAGTGATTGCATTCAGAATTTGTATTTGTATATCATTACCTGAAGAAGCCACTGTGTTGGTGCAACCTATGCTGCATTTCTACAATAAATTTGATACTTAAAAGCAAGCTGCAATATTAAAAAGTTTTATCTTTAATATTTAAACGGAAAGACTTTAGAGTAGAAGCCCGTCCCGTACGCGATTGTGCTATTACCATTTCCTTTAAAATCGGTGCAGACTTTTCTATTTTCGAAGCCTAATTCCTATTCCTTTCGAGCCCTAATGTAAAAATTTAAAAATCGGGCGTTATTTTTTTGTTGGTGAGCACACAAAGGCGATAAACGGGAAACAAAAAATTTCCCCAGCAAAGATCAGTGATGAAACAAGTCCTCTATCGTAATAAACCTAAATATACAGTGCCTAACTAATAAAATTGACAATCTTGACTACGTCCTTATTAATGAAAATTGTGATCTCACTGAAACTGTCTAGACTAACTAAATAGATTAAAGAGAAGGTTACTCTCTCAAACTATGAATATCTTTGCCTGTAGATAAAAGTTGTTCTACTGTGACGCTTGATTAAAAAAAAAAAGATTTATTAAAACTTGTTCATCTAGAAAGGCAGCATCAGTAAAAGATTATTTTGACTCTGAGTCTAGCCAAGTTCTCACCAAAATATGCGCTTTGTTTTTGACAGATTTTTGGCGTCCTCTAGACCTATCTTCTTCAGACTGAGTAACAGAGCTGAAAAAATCTTCGCCTTCTTCTTCATTATTGCTGCGTACACTAATACTGGCACTCCCCTTTTCATTTTCATTTGCTTCGCATTCTCTATTCAGAGCGTCTTCAACTTTTCCTTCCATACATTTCTTGACTTTTAATAACTTGCTGCAATCATACTTTTGTAGACACAGTAGTCGAAACTTGAAAGGAGTGAAAGGCTGCAGCCAGCTGGTATTCTTCATCTTCCGAAAACCGTCCAAATTTTTTTTATGCCAGATAGTAGGGCATTTTTGAATACTGTTGTCGCAATAATTGGTAATAAAGTCCCAAGATATGCTTGAGCTTCAGCCTGAATTAAGCCAAGCGTTCTAACCACTGGTGAGATGACCTGCAAGGAAATTAATTATGAATAAAATTACGTTTATATGTACCAATGAGTATATATATATATATATATATATATATATATATATATATATATATATATATATATATATATATATGAATGTCAACACATAAGAAATATGTCAATGAAAGATCGAATATTTCATTACTTTGTTGTACATTCGGACCTTCACCGCTGTATGTCGACAATCACAGATACGCTCTGGTGGAGGTCCAGAATGGAGATGCCAACAGAGAGGCGACTTGCTTTCTCCCGCCAAATACTTTGTTCTGCTGGGAGTCAATCAGCTTTATCATTCTTATGTTGCAATAAATATTTAAATTTTTTAACCACAAGAAGATAAGATTTTAACCACATAATTAAGTAATTTTTTTATTACCATTATTTTCGTTTCTCATTTAGAAAGTACTGTTGGTTTTAAATTATTGGTCACTCCTCTCGCGTCGAAGCGTCGAAAAAGTTAGGTCACCCTTGTGAAGTTTTATAGCGACTGAATTACGGAGAAGAAAATATAAAACTCCGACATGTTCAACATTCAACATTAGTGCATGGTTAATGTCGATATTCACCGGTGTAAGTTAGAAATAAGGGTATTTAGCTAATATTTCGGACATGCACCAAGCGACTATGTTGAAATTCACCGGGGAAAGGCGACATTCCACAAATTTCGGTCTATCATGGTATATATATACATATATATATATATATATATATATATATATATATATATATATATATATATATATATATATATATATATATATATATATATATATATATATATATATATATATGTTGTATTTGAGGTTTTCGCGGATAGATACCTGTGTTGTATTGTTTTCTCGGGGATTCCGCGTTGATGCTGAGGGTTGGCTCTGAAAAGAACCGGATTCTCGACGTTTCGGCGAACTAACATTCGCCATTCTCAGGAGATATATGCGTCCGTACGGGTCAACCGTTAGACGCATACTCGTCGAGAATCCGGTTCGTTTCAGAGCCAACCCTCAGCATCAACGCGGAATCCCCGAGAAAACAATACAACATATATATATATATATATATATATATATATATATATATATATATATATATATATATATATATATATATATATATATATACAGGGTGCTTCAAAAAAATGAATACACACTTTAAACTATTGTAGTTTTCCCGCTCTACAAGGCTAATGTTATATTTCTTCGCCAGGTGCCAGCATAATCGTCCCTCTATGTTATATTATCAGTTGGAATTTGTAATATCAACATGGGGGACGTACGTTTGAGTTTTGAAGAACGTAAGCAGGTTATTAAGTGGTACTGGAAGTTTGAGAATGTAAATGAAGTTCAAAGACAGTGGAGAAGGGAGTATGATACAGAACCACCTTCAAGATTAACAATTACACGCATACGAGACAAATTCGAAGTTCATGGAACAGTGTGTGATGTGCATAAAGGTCATTCAGGTCGGCCTCGAACAGCTACAAGTGATGAGTCATCAACGGCAGTCTTGGAACTGTTTCAGCGCTCTCCTAACAAATCTTCAAGGCAAGGGGCACGTGAAAGTGATGTAAGTGCTAGCAGCGTGCTACGCATTCTGAAGAGAGGCAAGTATCGTGTTTACATTCCAAGGCTGGTGCAACAGCTAAATGACGACGATCCAGATCGAAGGTTGCAATTTTGTGAATGGATTCAGGAGATGGTGATACGTGAACCGGGATTTATGGGTAGCATCATTTGGTCGGATGAAGCCCAATTCAAACTTAATGGAACTGTCAATAGGCACAATTGTGTTTACTGGGGTGAAGAAAATCCTCACATTACAATTGAAAAAGCTGTAAATTTGCCTGGTGTAAATGTGTGGTGCGGTTTGTCTTCAAGGGGACTCATTGGACCTTTTCGATTTGAAGGCACTGTAACTGGTATTAATTACCTAACAATGCTTGCTGATTCCATATTTCCTGCCATTCGTGCATTATACGGTAATGATGATTTTTATTTTCAACAAGATGGTGCTCCGCCGCACTATCACAGGGACGTACGAGCTTACCTGGATCAAAATTTGTCGGGACAGTGGATAGGACGCAGGGGGCCAATCGAGTTTCCAGCACGCTCTCCAGACCTTACACCACTGGATTTCTTCTTGTGGGGCACAGTAAAAGATGAGGTGTACAAACGTAAACCACGTAACCTAGACATTCTTTGGAATGAGATTCAAGCAGTGTGTAGAGAAATCTCATTGGACGTTTTGATACGATGTACAGAATCAGTGGTGACTCGTACTCAGAATTGTATTGATGCTGCAGGTCACCAATTTGAACAGTATTAACATTTGTTATTTATGTTTCATTTACATTGGACTTTCAGCTTTCTATTTTCCTGAAATTTAACTTTGTAGAACGGTAAATAAATTTTCTATGGAAGTTCAAAGTGTGTATACATTTTTTTGAAGCACCCTGTATATATATATATATATATATATATATATATATATATATATATATATATATATATATATATATATATATATATATATATATATATATATATATATATATATATATATATATGTTGGTTTGTTTTCTCGGGGATGCCGCGTTGATGTTGAAGAGATGGACAACACAGTATTACAAAATGTGTTCGATAACATAAAACGGCGAATTAATTTATGTATTCGTGAAAATGGACACCACATTCAACTTCTGTTGTAATGTTTGTTCTTTGTTTATTTTATAATTCACAACACTATAAAATAAATCTGTGTTAAATTTATGAGAAGGCGTTTTATCTATAACTAATGAAATTGTTGATCTTAACACTAAAAACAATGCGATATAACCTCAGGACCACTGACTAGCTACTTAAAAATTACATTTCATAATTTGTTTAATTTCATGTGATTTAAGAAATGACATACTTCTTCAAATTGATGGCAAGAGTGGATTCCAAGACTTTTGGGACTGACGTTATATATATATGATATATATATATATATATATATATATATATATATATACACATATTTACATATATATATATATATATATATATATATATATATATATATATATATATATATATGTTGTATTTGAGGTTTTCGCGGATAGAAACATGTGTTGGTTTGTTTTTTCGGGGATTCCGCGTTGATATTGAGGGTTGGTTCTTGAAAGAACCGGATTCTCGACGTTTCGGTGAACTAACATTCGCCATTTTCAAGAGATATATGCGTCCGTGCGGGTTAACCGTTAGACACATACTGTTAACCCGCACGGTTAACCCACACGGACGCATATCTCTTGAAAATGGCGAATGGTAGTTCGCCGAAACGTCGAGAATCCGGTTCTTTTCAGAACCAACCCTCAATATCAACGCGGAATCCCCGAGAAAACAAACCAACTCATGTTTCTGTCCGCGAAAACCTCAAATACAACATATATATATATATATATATATATATATATATATATATATATATATATATATATATATATATATATATATAACGTGAGTCCCAAAAGTACTGGAATCCACTCTTGCCATGAATTTGAAGAAGTATGTCATTTCTTAATTCACAATAAAATTAAACAAATTATGAAATGTCATTTTTAAGTAGCTGTCAAGTAGTGGTCCTGAGGTTATGTCGCATGTTTTTAGTGTTAAGATTTCAACAATTTCATTATTTTTAAAACGTTTTAAAGTAAATAAAACGCCTTCTCATAAATTTAACACAGATTTATTTTATAGTGTTGTGAATTATAAAATTAACAAAGACAAACATTACAACAGAAGTTGAATGTGGTGTCCATTTTCACGAATACACAAATTAATTCGCCGTTTTATGTTATCGAACACATTTTGTAATACTGTGTTGTCTATCTCTTCACATTTTCTTATTACATTGATTCGCAAATCTTCTACTGTATGCACTGAACTGCTGAATACTGAATTTTTTAAATATGGGAAAAGAAAAAAGTCCAGAGGAGTTAGATCACAAGAACGTGGTGGAAATTGTCTTTGCTTATAAGCCTGTCTTCGAAGAATTCCTTAAGATAAATTAATGTTTCATGGGCAATGTGCCGTCTAGCAGAATCTTGTTGGAAACCAGGCCCGATCAGTGAAAAAAGTTCAATTTAACTACTTCGTCGTTCATATTTCCATTGAACCACCGACAGTAGGCCAGTTTTTTATTATAATCGAGTGGTAAAAGTTCTTGGTGCATTTGCAACTTATTTGGTTTTATGTGAAGATCTTGACGAATAATCCTGTGAGTGGTAGTACGACTTAAATTCAACTGTTCAGCTGTTCGTCTTGGACGCATTTCTAATGTTGTTGATAATATTCTCATTATTAATACAAGGCCTTCCACTTCTTGATTTGTTGTGAATGTTACCAGTATTTCGAAAGCAATCAACTGATCGTAATACATGCTTTCTAAATTGATTCCTATTAAATACAGCCATAGGAAAACGTTGCCTAAATTCTTCAAAGCACGGGTCGGTACTGTATTCCCATTCGCCATTTTCCAGGCGTCTGCCACTACGAAATTAACTTTCGACAATAAAAGTTTTCTGCTATATTGTGAACATTTTTAAATTAAATAAATCAAGTTAGACCGGTAGAAATAACATAAAACAGTGAATTAATTTGTGTAATTGTGAAAATGAACAACACATTCAACTTCTGTTGTAAGTTGGTTCTTTTTTGTTAATTTTATAATTCACAACACTATAAAATAAATCAGTGTTAAATTTATGAGAAGGCGTTTTATAACTAATGAAATTGTTGAACTTAACACTAAAAACAATGCGACGTAACCTCAAGACCACTGACAGCTACTTAAAAATGACATTTGATAAATCGTTTAATTTTATGTATGAATTAAGAAATTACCTTCTTCTTCAAATTCATGGCAAGAGTGGATTCCAAGACTTTTGGGACTCACGTTACAAATTTAACAGACCTGCCAAATATTTCGACATTATATTTGTAATTGACATCATTTATTGCAAACCAGATTCAGAATAACCTAGTCCAGTTAATTTCAGTATAAATAAAATAAACATACTCATTAAACCTTTAATAAAACTGCGAATTCATCATTTCAACGCTTCACAGAACGTTCTCATTTATGGATTTAAAACAGAATTAATTTTGAAATCTAATTACTTCTACTTCAATATTAGATGTACACTAAATATACATACAAATTTATTCGAAATATTTGTAGCATTTAGAAATTATTTTCCTAAGGATTATCGACAAAGGGCAATAGAAATTCTGATATCTTGAGATTCTGTAATTTCCTTAATTTTTTTAACATTTTCGCAATTTAAATGGACGAAAAGTGAATGGGGTTGGGGGGTTCAAACCCCAACCCCATGTTCAATGTTGTTTAACATTTCTAAACAAAATTTGGAAATTCGATCATCTTTATCTTGATTAATATATTCAATTAATGATTCATAATTTGTAACCCTCTAATAGCTTGGAAAGCTATAGAGTTATTTTGTAAAGCTTCAATAATCTAAATTTACTTGTTTTCGTCGCGGATCTCAAGAATAATGTGTAAACAGCTCTCACACTGTTTCGATTTTTCTTGTGTCTTTTACTTCTTTCCAAGCATTTGAAATTCATAAATTTTCTCTGTGTTCAACACAATGTTGTTGTACAAAATGTGGTCCATTTTGCTTTAATTTAGCTGCTACACCAGGCCTGGACAAATAGCGGCCCCTGGCATCATTTTATGGGTCCCACGAAGCATTTTAAAATTTACTTTTCTTAAAAAATATATCTATGTATAATATAAACTATAATAATAATATAAACTATATCTATGTATAATATAAAGTTGGTTTACTTGCAAAAAGGCTGGTTTCGTGATCGTATCGTGCCAAAATATTACTTCACAAAGAAAGCAGTTACAAATTTATCTATACATAGTTCCCAAAACGAATGATCTTAATTCATATTCCAACATAAACATAATTACAAAAAAACCCTAAAGCATGTCTATGCCCACTACCACTACCTTCTACCCTCTAATAACTAAAGAAGAAGATTGGAACTTCATCTTTAGTTATTAGATCCATCGTTGGACATAGGCCTTTCTCAATTGTTTTTATCTTTTTCTATTCAGTGCTAGTTGAATCCATGCTAGTCTGGCTGTTGCTATGAGGTCATCATACCATCTTATTCTACGATCTGAATTCTATGATTAGCTTGTCCCATCTCATCCTATCACTCCTTGCAACGTAACTCATTTGAAGATTGTAATTTTCTGTCCAATATTGGTGAGTTTGTGTACTGCTCATATTCTTTCGTTTCGCTATCTGCACCTTTTTGAAATCCCCATCATTGACTCTTCATTGCTCTTTGTGCAGTTTCTAGTGCCATATGTCTTCACAGGTAAAATGCGCTGTTCAAAAACTCTTGATTTAGGTGTTGAGCTATTTTCTTATTTCGCAGGATGAATGATAGTTTGGCGAAAGCGACCCATCCTAGCCTTATTCTCCTTCTTATGTTTTTCTTCTGTTTGCTTTGGTTGATAGTAAGTTTCTGTCCTAGGTACATGTATTCTTCCACCTTCTTAACTTTCTGTCCTCCCATTATCATTAGTGTAAGTACATTATCTGGGTTTTTGAAAGGTTCATTTCCAGCTCTATTTTTTAGATTCTCTTTGTTGGTCTGCAATTATTGTTGATTTAACAAATATTATATACAATTTGCCAAGATAATAATATCATTAGCACATCTTAGATTGGTTAGTCGAGTTTCATTGATGTTGAGCACTCTGGCAGTTTAGTTAGTTTTCATAAAAATCTTTTCTAATGCTTAATTGGAGAATCACTGTTATCATTTTTTGTTGATTAGGACCATGTTAGCGTTTTTTCCAATGTTTTGGTATTTTGGTTTAGTAGTTTCGTAATTCTCTTTTCTATTTAGCGTCTGTAATGGACTCATAACAACACTCATATGCGTACGGTTATGGCTCGCCTAGTGTGATACAATTTTCTCAATATGTATCGGCGATTTTTTTATTTAGAAATGACATAAAAGGGCGCAAAATAGAAAAAATACTATAAAAACCTCGTTCGTAAGGCGTTTTTCATCACTTGTCCATTAGAAAACTCCTCGCTACGCTCGTCGTTTCATAAACTTGGACGCGTGCTGTAAAATCGCGCTTACTGAACTCGTCTTTAATATACTAATATTAGATATTCTATTCATACTATCATTTCCACAGTGATATTCTCATCCCCAATTGCTTTATTGTATATGATGTTGTTCAAAGTAGTTTTTGCTTCCTCTATTACTTCCTTCTAATATACCTGCCACAATTTCATTGACACTGCACATTAAAATATCTAATAAAATATATTCTTTTTAATGCGGCCCGCGTTTAAATTTTGATCAGCAACGTGGCCCGACAGCTAAAAGATTTGCCCATCCCTGTGCTACATCTTTCGTTTTTCAAGCATTACGGATGCGACATCAGATGAAAACATAACCAGCTGTTGCAAATCTATTTGGATATCTTCACAAAATTCTAATATTGCAGAAAAAAATTAAGAGGAATCGCATGTCTTTAATTGGATTATCCCACCGAATGAAGTTTTATATTGATCAGATTTTCTAAACTGAAAATATAAAATTATTTCATTAATAAAATTATTAAGATTTCATTTAATATTTCCAGTTTTTACAACAGTATTCACCACTTCAAAAAATGAAAAAGCATATAGTTTTACTGCGCCAACTTTCTGACATTTGAACATATTTTGCCATATTTCTCAAACCGAAAGTAAAGATATGTTCATTTTAATTGCCAATAATAGATTATCAAATACAATTTTTTTGATATGGACTACATATGCAGGTGCAATTTTATTTTCTGCTCGAAAAAAAATTTTGTGCGCGCCAATATTTTTCATGTGCACTATGTCTAAAATCTATGTGCGCGCGCACACGCGCACACCTTAGAGGGAACACTGGTCCGGGTCCGGGTCTAATCTATCTCGCAATTTAAACAAAAACAAGAAAGAATTTTTCATGTTTACGCATATGGTAAAGCAAGCGATACTATACGAACTTGCCGATTAAGTTAAGTGGGACTTAAATTAGATAAACAAGGAATTTGGAGAATGTTATGGTAAATAGGTAAATAAAAAAAATCTCCACAAGAGGCCAAGAGCGAAAGGCAAATGGATTAATCCCTTTCCAAATTGTCTAAAGTTAATTCAACTTGTCCCTATTCTTCGACATCATAGATGCTGTCGTCAGAATAATAATTTTCATCTTGATCGTCATCAATATCATCTAGACCATGGTCATCTTGCAAGCCGGCAATATTTTGCTTTTTATATACTACATCACAAACAAATAAGTGTATAGTGTGATTCAAACAGAAATTATAAAGACTAGAAGATTCTCGTCCAAATTTCATCATTACACTTGCACCGTTGCCGGTTGAACCAACTATAAGTTTTTTAAATTTTATATTAAATTTGTTTAAGTGTTGTTCTACTTTTTCGACTAATTGTATAGCAATAAATGAGTTAAAAATTCCCAATAAACCGAGATTATACACTTCAGAGTCAATTCCATGCAAATTGATATTTAGATATGTTCGAATTTCCATACTCGTCCATTCATCAAGTGTAATGCTAAATCGTCGATCTTCTTTACGACGCGGTGTACTAGACAATGCCAAACATTCAAGACCCGAGACTCGTCGAGTCTTAGATCGGGTATCGGGTACCGGGTATTTACCCTTGGACTCGTCGAGTCCGGGTCCGGGTACTCGGACCCGAAAAACCCTACACGCCCTACACTCTACACCCCGCACTAGTGTTAAAAAAAATTGACGTCCATACTTAAAGGTTAACCCGGCGATGATGTGTAGGGGTTTATTTGACCCTGTCAATTTTTAATCGAGTGTAGTTTTTTTTCAGCGGCCGTAGTAAATTGTACGTCTCAGTAGCTGTTGCTAAAGGACCCGTCCGCATGGCGCACACCGCTACTCATTGTCAGTCGAGAGAAACAGACGTGCGCGAAGTCAAAAAGGGTAAATATGACCCTGCCACAACGGCGACATAGCACTTTTATGCAATATTTTTGCAACTATTTTTTATAGAAGGGTGTTTTCATGTATTTTTGGACGCAATGTATAAACGGGAGCATCGGCATGAGCTCATACCTCATGCTTTGTTACAAGCAGACATTGAAGACGACTTAATGTCCGGCGGTAGCAAATGTGAAGATGGTATGAGTGCACGCAGTCAAGATACTGAAACTGAGCATAATGTAAGCAGTGAATATGATAGCGAGGATGACGTACCGCTGTCTAACTTGACAACACAGAATCTCCTCAAAACTCTTGCCAGAGGAAGGAGAATCGGATAACCATTTAACGAATTCGAATGTATGTAAAGAATGTAAGTTTCATATTGCCAAAGATAATCTAAAATAAATGGTCTAAAATTCCTCCTCTACAACAAGTTCGCACCCGGTCTGAAAACATCATCCGACAAACACCTGGAGTGAACCCAGTAGCAAGATCGGCACAGTCAGAACTTGAATGCTGGAGATTGTTTTGTCCCGAAAATATGACTTTTATTAAAGAAAACCTAACCTGACTCATACAAACTTGCAAATTCAAGAAATGAATGTTGATTGTGAACCTATTCCTCACTTTAAGAAAGAAAGACATTCCTGAATTCAAGGCTTTTATTAGTTTGTTTTACATCGCCGGATTTTAACGCTCTGGAAGGCAAAATAGTTTTGATCTTTGGGCTTCAGACGGCACAAAAGTCGAAATATATCGGTTGACAATGTCACGGCAAAGATTTCATTAAATTCAAAGCTGTCTCCGCTTTGATAATAAAGCTACACGATCAAAGAAGACCATTGGACAACTTAGAACCAATACGACAAGTATTTGAAATGTTTGTTGAACACTGTAAACAATCATATATTCTACAAGAATACGTAACCATAGACGAAATCTTGCTCGCATTCAGAGGTAGATGCAAATTTCGACAATATATTCCGTCAAAGCCTGCGAAATATGGCATTGAAATATTAGCCATGGTTGACGAAAAAAACTTTTACTTTTCCGAACTCGAGATTTACACAGAAAAGCAGCCAGTAGGACCATTTGCAGGAAGCAAATAATTTGGGTACTTACGTATTAACGTCACCACCGCTTATTTTTAAATGCCGTCAATTTTCACCTCAAATTTTTATGATAAATCATAAAATAAAATATTTTATTTAAAATTAAAACATTTTTTTTATTCAAAACACTTTATTTAAAAAATTTTAATTTGTTGGTGGAAAATTGGTTGAGATAGAGTTTAATATAGAATCAGAATTATCTCTATTTTCTTTCACCTGATACTGCCGGCATATGAAATCAGATAAATAAGATTCTAAATGATGTGTCGCTATCCTCCTATGTTTCTTGTTCCTCCATTTAGCACTGCCCCACATTCTTCCAACTATTTGTGTAAACTAAACTCGGTAAACTTCGAAAATCGAGTTTCTCGTTTTTTAACTTGATTTAAATGAAATCGTCTTTTAAGTAAGCGCAAAAAGGTAAAGTGAAGTTTTATTTGATGAAATAAAGATTTTTATAATAAAAATATTTGACTTCAGGGACTCACAAGGCAAACTGGCTTATAACGACAAGGACAACTGCCACCTTTTGGCTCAGTACTTTAAAAATCTACTCAACTGTGACCCACCCAGCGAAGACTTCGACTATAAACAAACCACACCAAACCCGGACTCACTTCCCTCTTCATTGGAAGAAGTTGGCCAGATCATTCAACTTCTTAAGAATAATAAGGCAGATGGAGAGGACACTATCGTTGCTGAACTGTGGAAAGGTGCTGGAAACAATGCCGTGCGCAAGCTAACCGAGATCATCCAGGACATCTGGGAAACAGAGAAATTACCACCCGATTGGAAATCTGCTTTGATCCATCCGCTTCACAAAAAGGGAGATTTTATGGATCTAAACAACTACCGTGGAATTTCTCTCGTCCCGGTAACATACAAGATTCTCTCGAAGGCGTTACAAACAAGGGCAGAAAATCATTTTAATAGTCAACTGGGAGAATACCAGGGGGGCTTTAGGAAGACCCGATCCTGTGTTAAACAGATCCTCAACCTTGAAACTGTACTTGCATACTCCAAGATGAGAAACCGCAAGGTGGTCGTCACCTTTGTTGATTTTAGGAAGGCCTACGCTTCCATCGATAGAGAAACGCTTAACAAAGTACTCCAGGAACTAGCACTAGACAACAAAACCCGCAGACTAGTCCTAGAAACTTTGACCAACACCCATTCCAAGGTTAACTTTAGACGCGAGATTTCAGAAAGCTTCGAAATAAAAACTGGAGTGAGACAAGGAGATGGACTTTCCCCACTTCTCTTCAACTATGAACCTTGAAAAGGTTATGAGAGAATAGCGCAAGGAACTGAACAATTTGGGTGCTCAGAGTGGTATCTACCTGGGACGTAAGAACGATGGACTGGTTGTAGATTGCCTGGCTTTTGCAGATGACATGTCACTGTTTGCTGATTCTCTTGAGATGGCAACAATGCAGGTAAACTGTCTCAGAAAACAGGCTGCCAAAGTGGGTCTTCTAGTGTCGCTGGAGAAAACAGAATTCTTCATCAACATTAGAGAAGCAAACAGAGATATGTTACTAGAACTGGGAAACATCAAGAGGACTGAAAAATTTAAGTATATCGGCGAATGGATTACACCCAACTTATCAGAAAGAGCATCATTATCCAAGAGAGTCAGCAAGTTAGAACTAGCCTATCGGCTGACTAAGAACACCTACAATAAGAAATGTCTGTCACGCAACCTGAAACTTAAGCACTACACATTAGTCTTACGACCAGAAGCCCTGTATGCCATGGAGTGTCTTTCCTTGAACCGAAGGGGTCTAATAGAGAAATTGGAAATCAGAGAGAGGAGAATCCTCAGGAAGATTCTAGGCCCGGTAAAGGAAGATGGGGAATTCCGAAGACGGCATAACTCTGAGCTCTACGAACCTATTGAGATGCTCTCTGACTGTGCAAGGAAAAGAAGGGTAGCTTTCTATGGCCACATTGCAAGATTGCCTCCAAACCGACTAACCAACCGTCTGTTCACCTTCTGGCAAAACAAGAAGCTTCGTACCACTTGGTTGATAGAGACCGAGAAGGATATTAAAGAACTGGGAATAACAGATCTCAAAACCAGACAGTCTGTGAGACGCACCCTAAAGGATGTCCGTGGATTTCAAGAAAAACCTCGAAGGAAAGGTACCCCCTTGACAGAAGAGAGAAAAGAGTTACACCGGAAGAAGATGCGACAATACTGGGCAAAGGTCAAAGCCCAACAGTTGAACAAGCGTGGTCCAAAGTAGGCCTATTCGAAAGAAGAAGAAGAAAAATATTCGACTCGACATTTGACATTTTTAAAACAACATACGTGTATTACTGGTCACATAACTAAAAATATGCCCATGTAGCTAAACCAGCGTTGCCAGTATTAATTCTTTTAAAGAAAAATTAGCAAAAAAATAGGAGGTTTTGCAAAAACTCTAACAAATATAATGTAAATTTCAGAAATATTTAAATTAATACATATACTAATACTGAAACTAAAACAATACAAATAAGATTAACGTGAGGCATAAAAGTGATATTGAATGTATTTAATACATATACTAAAAATGAAATTGATACGATATAGAGAAGATTAGTATAATGCCCCTGCACAAGAATAAAAGTAAGACTGAATGTATTTCATACATATATTATTGCTGAAATTGTTATTATACAGAGAAGATTAACACGAGACCCCTGAGTAAGAATAATAGTAAGAACGAATCTAAATCAAGACCATATATGTTCTTGACCATATATGGGGTAACCGACGGTCCTCGCCACATTGTCCTATATTAGATCGAGAGTTCGCGCTGCCGCACTTATGTTGTCTTGATTTATCTGCCCGATTGCCGGCGGGCAACCTAATCTAACTAGGGTTAAACCAACGGTCTTTGCCACTTTGTCCTATATTGAATCGAGAGTTCGTGCTGCCGCGCGTATCTTGTCCTGATGTATCTACCCGCCTCGCGGCGAGCAACTTGATCTAACAGGGGTTAAACCAACGGTCATTGCCACTTTGTCCTATATTGGATCGAGAGTTCGCGCTGCCGCGCGTATGTCTTTATTTATCTTTATACCGCGTTCATTTATCTTTATATCTTTATAATATACGCGCGGCAGCGCGAACTCTCGATCCAATATAGGACAAAGTGGCAAGGACCGTTGGTTTAACCCCGGTTAGATTAGGTTGACCGCCACGAAGCGGGCAGGTAAATCAAGACAACATACGCGTGGCAGCGCGAACTCTCGATTCAATGTAGAACAAAGTGGCAAGGACCGTTGGTTTAACCCTGCTTAGATTAGGTTGCCCGCCGCGAAGCGGGCAAATAAATCAAGACAACTTACGCGCGGCAGCGCGATCTGTCGATCCAATATAGCGCAAAGTGGCAAGGACCGTTGGTTTAACTCCGGTTAGATTAGGTTGCCCGCCGCGAAGCGGGCAGATAAATCAAGATAACATACGCGCGGCAGTGCGAACTTTCGATTTAATATACAACAAAGTGGCGAGGACCGCTGGTTTAACTCCGGTTAGATCAGGTTGCCCGCCGCGAAGCGGACAGATGAATCAAGACAACAGACACGCGGCAGCGCGAACTCTCGATCCAATATAGTACAATATAGACAAATTGGTAAGGACCGTTGGCTTAACCCCGGTTAGATTAGGACAAATAATTTTTGGAAGCCAATTTTGTGTATACTTTACACAAATATGTGACAGAAAAAATTAAATAATACATATTATGTTGTCAAAATTAAATTTGGCAATGCTGACCAAACTGCATCAACATTCTTAGTTATGTGACCAGTCATACACGTCAGATTTTACACAAACGTCAGAATTATTGTAAATAATACGTTAATTTTTTTAT